>VYZV01038949.1:96522-111564 GCA_013401275.1 Pandion haliaetus | reverse complement strand
CGGGGCAGGCCGCGGGGGCTGCGGGAGGCCCGAGCTGCGGGGTGGGGGTTGCAGGGAGCAGACCCCCAGCCCGGCCGCGCAGGGACGGGGCGGCCGCCGCCCCCGGGCCGGCAGCGAGAGCCTCGCCGGCGGGGAACCCCGGCCGCCCAGCCCCGGCACCTCAGACCCGCGCGTCGGGAGAGGAGGCTTTTGGCCACACTAAAAACTAGCGGGGGCGCGTCTGGATACGGCTCCCCCAGGCCAGAGCAGCCGCGTCGGCATCTGCTCCCGCGGCCCGGTCGGGGTCGGGGCACCCCTGCGCACCCCAGCATCGCCCAGCGCGCCGGGGCTCCAGTGGCATCACCTGAGCCAGCGCTGCCGGCCGAGAAATGCGCTTCCCTGTGAAAACGAGCTGCTTTTTTTTTTTTTCTTTTTCGTTGTAAATTCAGGTGCTGAAAGAAATTCCAAAAAAAATTCGTGTTGGCCAAGTCCCCCAGCCGACTCTTTTGCAGCCCAAGTCTTTTGTTTTAAAAAAGTAATCTTTTTTAGGTGACAGACGGAGCTATTCCTTGGGGAGCAGGCTCTTGTCCTGGAAAATGGTTCATCCAATACCCCCTTTTTCTCATCCTAAGCCATTTGCTTGAAAACTTTCTGAGCCAGCCTGAATGTCAGATGTGTTGTCTTCTCTCTGGGTTTGTCAGATGTAATGAAGATGAGGTTGAGAAAAGGAGCTGGCTTAGCCAAGATGATACTCACTGCTGCTAGTATACCTAGCAATGATTAACTCGTTCCCTGTGGTACCTTTCTTTGCTACCCATCGCCACGTGCTGGTGCATCTTGGGCAGTACCCTTAGCTGGTTTCAAAATGGATTTTGTATCTTTGGACACGGGGAATTAGACGGATCAGTACTGAAAAACCCATGCTCAGCACTTAAGTCAGCCTGGAAAGCCTTTTCTCCTGGTTCCAAGCTGGAGCTTTGGTTTTAAGCCAGATGCATTCCCAGAAATTTAATTTTTGTGCTTTGTTGTGCTTTTTCTCTCTCTGGGTGGTAGCACCTTCCAGTCTGCAGGCAGTGCTGTGGTTTGGGGCTGAGCATCCCTGAACACTCATGTGGGTCCTGGCCCTGCTCCGCCTGAGGCCATGCCGCCTGGCCCAGGGACTTGGGCTCTTGCACCATTCCTGTATGTGCCGAGCACACGCGAGGTCCAGCACAGTGTGTGCAGTGAGGTGCTGCCCACCAAAGCTCAGCACCGGTGTCCCGGCGGTGCCTCTTCCCATGGGGCTGGTGCCAGGCAGGCACTGAGGGGTTTGCTTTTGCACAAAGCTCAGGGCTGTTTTGGGGATGCAAAGCTTTGCCTCATTCTACCTCAGCCCAAGATATGCCAACGTGATTTAGAGGAGGTTGGTCCTGCTGTGGGGGATCCCAGGCATGTCCTCCCCACCCACCTGGGCAAGACATGGTCCTTGCTGGCTTGGTCCACATTAGCAGCAGCTGCTGGGTGATAGTACAGTTCACTGCTGAGCCCCAGCTCATCTTCCCTTTCTAGCTCCTTTGCTTGGAATATAGCCCTAAAAATACCCTGGATTAGCTATCCTGCTGCTGGAGGCACTGATCCCAGGAGTGCAAGTGTTCTCCTTCACTCGTGGGTCTGCAGCGGGGCTTATGGCACCGCCGCCTCACACCTTGGAGCTGTTGCCTTCTCTTGACAACCTCTTTTTTCCTTCTTTTGGCAAATCTCTTCACTGGCCATTGCAAAGCCCGCTGGGTTTTTCCCCTGCCAGCCGTCCTGGGGAAGCTGTGGCTCCCGTGGCAGGAAGGAAACCCGTTGTAACCCACTGCAGACCTGGGGCCCGTGGGTCTTGCCACCCTCAAGGGAGGTGGGATGTTGTGGGGCAGGCCTGAGCCCCCAATGCACCGTGGGGCAGCCCAGAGAGCCTGTGGGGTGGGGGGCTGGAGGCCTGAGCACAGCCACAAGGCATGGTGCTGGGCTGCAGCAAGTTGGGCAGTTCTCAGCATCCCCCTTCACCTCCTCCTCTGGGGTATGGGATGTTTCTGGGTAGAGCCATGCACTCACCAGGAGCCCTGAGCTCTACCCATGACCTCACTGCCCCGAGGCCTTTGGGGATGTTGCTGCCCTCTGCGTCCCCTCTGCAGGGGCTTCATGACTGAGCAGTCCTGGCCAGGGCTGGGCTGAGCAATGCTGCGGTGGGGCAGAGCCTGCAGGGCCATGGGTGACCCAGGAAGCAGTGGGGCTGGGGGTGGCACGAGGATACTGCCCCAGTGCGGGGCCATGCTGGGGACCCCTGTGTCCCCCAGCCCTGCAGTTTCATCAGGGTCTGGTCAGAGGGTCCTGTTAGAAAAATCCATCACCCCTGTGCTACCAGGAGATGCTGGGGTTGGGGGCTGTCCCATGGGCTGGGGCCAGGGCCACGAACACGTGTGCGAGGCCCCGCCAAGTCCCGGGGTGCCAGCAGCCGGGCATGCCGAGGCAGATGAGAGGGATGATGGGAGACAGATGCTGGCGTGAGAGTGTGCCAGGGCATCCCTGTGTCCCTCCAGCCCGCAATTCCAGCCTGCCTCTTGGCAGGCGCAGGACCCCTTGGCTGGAAGAGCTGAGGGCAGTGCTTATGCTACAAATCACTAATGAGATGGGCTTTCAGATGGGTTTCTCCCTCCCAGGGCTTTCCATCTGCAGGGCCCCTGCAGATGACCTGCCTGTGCCCCCCACACAACTGTGAGCCCACAACTCAGCCATGGCTCGTGCCCACACAGCGGCTAACTCTGCGCTGGGTGATGGCTCCGATGCCCAGGTGCAGGGGCTGGGACAGTGGCTGGTGCCATCCCAGCCCCACTGTGGGTGACCCCATTCCCAGTTCCCATGCAGATGTGTACCCTTGGGTCTGGAGGAGGAGACGGGACCTCTCCTTCATCCCTGGGGACCCTCTTGGCCATCCAGGTCTGCCTTGGCCCCTTCGTGTGCACATGCCTGTGCATGTAGCTTCTACCCCTGCTCACCACCACCGGCGCTGCTGGGGAGGACGCCTCCTCCATGGGGACAGGCTGGGGTGCAAAACCCTGTGCCCCCCAGGAGCAGGGTAGAGGGGGCTGGCATGAGGCCGCAGTGGCTCTTCTCATGCTGGGAAGGCCACAAAGTGAGCCATGGTGTCAGCGGCTGGCTGGGCGCCGGGCACTCCCTGTGGCTGGCAGCACCCACTGTGCTGCAGTGGTTCATGTTGCCGCATGTCGTTACCTTGGCCAGGCCCAAGCGCTGCTGCCTTTGCTGCTGGGGCTGGGTCACTGTCGATCAGGGGGGTCCCACAGACCATCCCTCACCCATGAGTCCTCGGGCTGCAGCCCATCTTTGCTGTACTGCACCTGGGAGCAATGGGCTCTGCCCACATGGACACCGGGATCTGAGAGGGGAGCCCCTGACCTGCATGCATTGGCAGAAAAGGGCACTGGAATGCACCTGCATGGGGCAGCTGATTCTGCAACCTGCCCCAGTGGTGTCACTGTCACCCCCAAGACACGGGGCTTGCCCTGGGTGTGGGGTCAATGCTGCCTCTTGCTGTCAGCCGCCCTGTGCGGGCAGCAGAGCTGCAGTTGCAGCCACGTGTGCTCTACTTCCCTGGGCCTGAGCAGGCAGCATGGCTGCCCCAGGCACACACACACACGCGTGCCTGCGTGGGTGCACACTCACATGCACACCCACACATGGACACCCACCTAAATGCATGTACACACGGACACACATGCACACAAACACGTCAGCACACCTATGTGCATGTACACCTCACCTGTGCACACACACGTGCACGCACCCCCACATGCACGCACCTCCACACCTAAATTTGCACACACGTGCTTATGTCCATGTACCCCCCACCACGTGCACACCTGCAGGCACACACACCGCATGCACACATAGATGCATGCACATCCATGTACATGCGCACCTACATGTGTGCACCCCCACACACATGCAAACCCCCTGCCACATGTGCAACCCCATGTGTACCACGTGTGCCAGCTCTCTGTAGGGCTGGAAGCAGGGCACAGCCGAGCCAGCCCTGGTGAAGGCAGTACACAATCCCCTGAACCAGGTTCCCCCCTGCCACAGGCACATCGGGCTTCCCCTGCCCGTCCTGGATCCAGCCATGTGTCCAAGCTTGCGTGGCCATGTCTGTTCCTTCCACAGGGTCAATCTTGCATCCCCAGCACTGCTCCTCCTGGGCTGTCCCCATTCCCGGTGTGTGGTACCAGGTGTTGCCACCGCTGTGGGTCATCCTCGCTGCCTCCTGCTCCAGCATTTCTTAGCCCTTGCCACCCCATAAGTATCCCCATCTCCAGCCTTGTCCCCTTCCCTGGGCTGCAGCCCACCCCATGTCATCCTGGTGCTGGAAACTGCTCCTGGGGTCCCGGCTGTGCTCAGCCTCAGGTTTGGGGGTGACCTGTTGATGCTTTCCCTTTGAGGACAGCCTTGTCACCGTGCTAATGCTAATGTGACTCCAGGTGATATCGGGGTGGCGCAGTGCCCTGTGAGGTCACTAGGGATATCTGCATGGTGGCCGCAGGGCGTGTGGACACACATGTGGGCAGAGGGATCCACTGGAGTGGGACCCTCCCTGGGGACCCCTTGTGGGGATGCCAGCACCCACTCACAAGGGCTGGGACAGCGAAGGGGACATGCCGAGGGGACTGTGAGGCTGGGAGCCAGAGGTTACATGCCAGCAGGCGTCCTTGGGACAGGCAGCTTCGCTAGGGCAGACTCAGCATCCTTTATTGCTTGTGCCTGGCAGGTGATTGCCTGTGCAGGGTGTGTGGGGTGCCCATGGAGGCCCAGGGCGGGCAGGCGAGGCAGTGGGTCCTATCTCGAGGAGGGACTGGGGGGGACACTCAGCACCAGGGGGTGCATGGCCTATGGCATGCTGGGCAGAGGAGGGGGCTGAGCCCTGCTCCAAGGCTGCCTGAGGCACTGACCCCAGTACCCATCCCAGAAATGGCCCAAACTGGGCGTCTTGCTCCCCAGCTTTGTGCTTTGGAGCAGCAGCTGGGCAGGGTCACTGTCAGAGCCCCCCTCCTCCTCTCTGCAGGGTTCAGCACCAAGAGGAGCTGCTGCCCCACACCAGTGCCATGGCACACCAGCCCATCTGGCCACAGAAGGGTGTCCTCTGCTAGCTCGTAGCTTTTGGCCCAGGGCATGTGGCAAGCTGCTGACAGTTAACGGGAGCCAGGGGAGGCTGGCAGGATGTCACCCATTGGAAATGGTTCCCTGAGGGAGCAGGGGGTACCGCTGGGGTGGAGCCATGGGTTCATATGTGAATGGGGGTTGCCTGTAAGCAGGGACCCCAGGCTTCCCTGCCTGTGCCCTGACACTTTATTTCTTCTGCCTGAGCAGGCCAAAACCCAACAGTGCAGCCACTCGGGCTGGAGCCCACTCTGCGGCTGGCAGGGACAGGGATGGGGATGGGACCAGGGGCACCCACCAGGCAGGGCTGGGGAGGCTGCTGGGTGCTGGGCAGGGAGAGAAGCTGCCTGCCCCAGCCTGGGGGCTGCACCTGGGCCTGGGCCTGGGCAGGGCAGGCAGCAGACAGAGCCTTTGTACAAGCCAGGTTTAAGCCTGAAGTGGTTTCATCCCAGAGATGCTCAGCTGGGGCAGCGCTGGATCTTGCCTTGCTTTCACCCCCCACGACTCACAGCCTCCTCTCCAGCAGGGAGGCAGCTCTAGCAGGGGTACAGAGGGAACCAGCGCAGGCTGCCCTGAGCCTGCAGGCAGTGGTGGGGGTGAGGCAGAGGGGGTCCACCTGGGGATGCTGAAGGCAGCATGGGGCGGCCCCTCCCTGGGAGCTTGGTAACCTTGTTTGGCAGGAGGGAACAGAGTTATTTATAGCCAGAGAATGGCCAAGCCATACAAGGGAAAGAGGGACGAGGAGCCTGGCTGCCCTTCTTTGGTGAGCTGCATCCCCGAGGGGCTGCTCCCAGGTGTGTCCCCCACCACTGGCCCCAGGGACCTGCCAGCATGGCTCAGCATGGATGCCCGCTGGCCAGGAGCAATGTTGCGGGGAGATGGGAGCAAGCAGTGGGGGAAAAGCCTCCTGGTCTGTGCTCAAGGGGGTACCCATGCCCAAAAAGCCAGAGTCCCTGTGCTGTGCCAAGTGGCATCCTGGAGTGGCCAGTATCCCTGGCTGGGGAAAGCACCTGCTCCCAGCCCCATGCAGGCAGGTGTGGGCAAGGCCATGCCCATGCTGGGTTGAGCAGCGCTCGCCTCTGCCAGACAATGCTCCTGAAGCTGCTAGGCAGCGTGCTGCCAGGGCAGGACCAGCCAGCCACCACAGGTTGTTGAGCTCCAGTGCCTTCCTTCGGGATGGCCTGGGGCAGCTGGGGGGGTCTCCTGCCTCCGGGCCTGACCCACTGCCTCCTCCCCTGCAGTATGGCATCGTGCTGGACGCCGGGTCCTCCCACACAGCCATGTTCATCTACAAGTGGCCTGCAGACAAGGAGAACAACACTGGGGTGGTCAGTGAGCACAGCATGTGTGATGTGGAGGGTAAGGACTGTCCCAGTCCCCGGGGGCCAGTGCCTGGTGGCAGGGCCTGTTACATCCCCTGTGGGCAGGGCACCGCGATGGTGCAAATGCTCTTGCCATGCCCAGCTGCCTCCCTGTGTATTCACCAGTGCAGTGAGGTGTTATGAGGGGTCCAGCTCTGTTCCCAAAACCTCCCCCATCTCTCCCCGCCCTGCAAGGCTTGCAGCCTTGCATGCCTGTGGTTTATGTTTTCCTGGCATGCATTGAACTGCCAGGAAACAATTCAGCTCCCTGCCTAGCCCAGTGAGGAGCAAGGGATGGTTTTTCCACTCTGCATTTAAGCAACCTTTCCCAGGCTGTCCGCCAGTGGAGGATGTGGCGTGGGCAGGGAGATGTGGCTGGACTCTGAAAGACTCCATGCCCACAGAAACCTGCAGCACCTGCCTTTTGAACAGCATGGGAGAGGCAAAGCTGCCCACCAAGCATCTTCCCACCACCCGCAGGGAGCAATGCTATTTCCTCTCCACAGGTCCTGGCATCTCCAGCTACAGCTCCAACCCTCCAGCTGCCGGGACAAGCTTGGTGCACTGCCTGAACCAGGCTCTGATAGATGTGCCCAAGGAGAAGCATGCGGGCACCCCACTCTACCTGGGTGCCACAGCTGGAATGCGCCTGCTCAAGTGAGTGCTTGTTCTGGCCGTGCCAGCTGCCTGGCCTCAAAGACTGCCTGGGGAGTCCTGCCATGCAACCCTGCCATCTCGCCACCCATGGCAGGGGTGGAGATGGTGAAGGACAGCTGTGATCTTGCCCCCTTGCCAGGTGAAGCTCCTAACTCTCCCAGCTGCCTGGCTCCGTGTCCCTTGCAGAGGTGCTCCTGCCTTTCAGAGCAGGAGATGCTCTGCAGGGCACAGCCAGCACATCCCTGGCTGAAAAGGGGCTGGTGTGGAGCCAGCACCGGGATAACCTGCCCAGTCTTTTTGGCTAGCCAGGAGGAAAGTCTCCGTGCACCCTTTGCCAGCCTGATGGGACACTGAAAATAATTACCCCCAAAAAACAACACAGAGGAGGGAGCCGTGCCCCCTCGCCCAGCCACAGGGTGTGGCTCAGGAGGAGGGAGCACACCTCCATCCCTGCTGCCTGCCTCCTTCTCCGGCAGAGACAAGAGAAATTAGCTGGGTTTTTTTGGGAACATCCCTACAGGCACCCAGGCGAGGACCCACCTGCCACCCGCCCCATGTACCATGGCAGGGTTTGGACCTGAGGGCTGTGTGGGCAGAGGGGTTCTGCTGGTGGCACCCCAGCACAGCCCTGCCACTCTGCCCTCTTGCCTGGCCCACAGCATGACAAACCTGCAGGCTTCAGATGCCGTCCTCAGCACCGTGGCAGCCATGCTGAAGTCATACCCCTTCAATTTCCGGGGGGCAAAGATCCTGTCAGGGGAAGAGGAAGGGGTCTTCGGCTGGGTCACCGCAAACTACCTCCTGGAGAACTTCATCAAGGTGGGCAGGGGATCATGGTGCCCAGTGGGGACGGCCATGGTGGCCAGGCTGTCCTGCAGCTCATCACATTCCCTGCTCTTGTCTTCCTTGCTCAGCGTGGGTGGCTCGGGGAATGGATCCAGCCCCAGAAGAAGACCCTGGGAGCCATGGACTTTGGGGGTGCTTCCACACAGATCACCTTTGAGACCAGGGACACCATTGAAGACCCCAGAAACGAGGTGATGCTGAAGCTGTACGGCCAGGTGTACAAAGTGTATACCCACAGCTTCCTCTGCTATGGAAGGGACCAGGTCCTCAAGAGGCTGCTCTCAAAGCTTCTCCAGGTACCAGCATGTGCTCGATGGCGATGCTGGCTGTTCATCACCCTGTAGTTGCCCCCTCACCCTGGTGTTTATACAGAGGCGTCCCTCAGCCCTGACTCTAGGGCTTTGCCCCAAACCCTCTCCCATGGTCCCAGGGCTTCCTCCCACCTTCTCCATAAGGTGTTGCACCCCTTGGCCAGAGCCAAGACGTCCTGAGTCATCTTGAGATGCTTGTGGCAACTGCCAGCTCTGCGTACCACTGCCCAAGCTCCTCTGCATCTCCCCGGCAGGGAAACAGAGGCAGGCAGGCAGCGGTACTGGGGCTGCCGCACAGCACCAGGGAAGCCGGGGCTACAGCATGGCTCACGCATCCCATGTGTTGCTTCTCCAGCAGGCTGCGAGCTACCAAGCAACCATCCCCCATCCCTGCTGGCCCACAGGCTACCACAAGAGCCTGTTGCTGAGCAGTGTCTACGATAGCCCCTGCACAGAGAAGGAGAGGCCAAGCCTTGCGCTCAACACTACCGTCACTGTGGTTGGCACTGGGAACGGGAGCCTCTGTGCTCTGCATGTCAGCAAGCTCTTCAATTTCACCACCTGCTCCTTCTCCCGCTGCTCCTTTGATGGCATTTTCCAGCCCGAGGTTTCAGGAAACTTCATCGTAAGTCCTGGATGGAGTGGGGTGGTGGCATGGTTGCGGCGTGGGCAGGTGTCACCAGCCTCCCAGCATCATGTGGCAGCAAAGGCAGACCCCCAGCTCTGCAAGGGCAGTCATTTGTGCCCACCACGCCAGTCAGAGCAGCTGTTCATGGTGAGAAGGTTTGCTCCCAGCCTGTCCCACAGCTGCCTCCTTTTCTCCATCAGGCCTTCTCTGCCTTCTTCTACACGGTGGACTTCATCCAGACGGTGATGGGGAGACCTGTGCACTTGCCCAGCGACCTGAAGGATGCTGCTGAGACCGTGTGTGCCACCAGCTGGAGCGAGGTGGGCTCCCCAGGCATGGTGAGGAGGAGAGGGCTGCTTCGTGTGGGCACCACCTGGGCTCTGAGAGCAGCCCTTGGTGGGGGCTGGGTGTCCTGGCACCCATGGAGTAGGGGGAGGGTGGGTGATGGCTCTCATATGGGACCAGGAGACGCTCAGGTGGGTATGGGCAGTGCCTTGGCCAGCCAGATGTAACCACCCAGAGCTTCAGGACACAGAAACAAGCCTGGACCCTGCTGGCTTGACCCCTTTTCTCTCTCCCTCCATGCATCCCATCCAGCTGCTCCAGAAAGCCCCCAAGATGGAGAAGAGGCTGTCGGATTACTGCGCTGTCAGCATGTTTGTTTATTTGCTCACCACCAAAGGCTATAACTTCAACAACCATTCCTTCCCCAACATTGCCTTCCAGAAGAAGGTGGGTAATGCCAGAGCACATACCCATCCCATGGTATCTGTTTGGAGTTAGGCTAAAAAGCCCTGCAGGAAAGATGATCCCACACCAAGAAAGAGCCAAGCAATCTGAAGGAAGATCTCGGGGAACAGGGGCAGGATGGGACTCCCAGTTTTTGGGTGGATCTTCTGGGAGATGGAAAAAAATGAGCTGACTGTAGGGTGGTCATGGAGTCATGAACTGCAAGGTCCTCCAGTCCTTCCTTGGCCCTCAAGACACCATCCATCTCAAAAAACTCTTTGCTCTAGTTTGTTGGGAAGTTATCTCAGGGCAGGATCCCAGTTTTGCCAAGTCCCCTTACCTGCACAAGCCATGGGATGGGCAGCAAGATCAGGACTGGCCTGAGCGGACAAGATCCTGCTCCTGTGGGATGAGCCCAGCTCAGCATGGGATGGTCCCTGGGCTGGCTAGGAAGCGAGGGCTCAGGGTGCTGTGGACTGCCCCAAACCCCTCTCCTCCATTGGGCTGACAGTGAGGTGGTCCCTGGAAGGTCTTTTGAGGGCCATGGAGCTGGGTTGACCAGAGTGGTGACCATGCCATGCTGCTTCCACAGGCAGGAGAAACCTCCATTGGCTGGGCCCTGGGCTACATGCTGAACCTCACCAACATGATCCCAGCAGAGAAGCCTTCTTCCCACAAAAGCATGCTGTACAACTACTGGGTCATCCTCATCTTGCTCTTTGTAGTCACCACCCTGACGTCTCTGGTGACTGCCATCTGCCTGCTCCAGCAAAGCAAGTCCCTTGCAATCTAACAGCAGGGACAGGGTGGGCCTTGTCTGCAGGAACCAGCACCATCCTTCCTGCTGGAGTCTGCATGGCCTGAACATGTGGGATGCAGCAAGTGCTCAGAGATGTCCTCCTAAAATACCTAATGCTGCCTGTCCCAGAAGGAAAGCTGTGCCTTTTTGCCCTCCCCCTGCTTTCAAGCTGCAGAAAGAGGGGGACAGAAGAGGACCGCTGGCCCTGCAGAAGAATACCTTAAGGGTTTCCCAGTGCTACTCAGGGGCGGACCCCAAAGCAGGCTCAGGATTTGGATGTCCAGACCTGGGCCATCTTTCTGCCGCCAGACCTGGGCTGGACTGGGCCTGTAAGTCCAGACAACAGCAGGATTTATTCTCATGTGCATGGGAAGTATTACTTGTGCTAGTCCTTACAGCTGAGCTCGCTAGCCTTTCCCTGGAGCATCAGCCCTGCCTCCTGGGGAGCTCTGGGCATCACCCAGAGCCCATGCTGTCTTTCTGGCCAATGCACAAACCCCACTGACCTTCCTGAGGGCCAGATCTTGGCCTGGACTTCCACCAGCCTCAGCACAGGGGCTTTGTGTAGGGGCTTAGCAACAACCAGAAGTGGGTTGTAGGCAGCAGGTCCCCCTCCAGCAACCCCATTCCTGCAGTTCCTAAGCCAGTCTTGCCTTTGCCACAGCCAGAGCCTCCTCTGTCCCCGCAACAAAGGCACAAAAAGCCCCTGTGGCTCCCTGGTGCGTGGCTGTGCCAGCACAGAGGTGATGGGCTCACTGTGGGAGTGGGGCTTTGCAGTGCTTTAGGATTTGAGCCCTGCATCACTCCACACCAGGCAGCTGGGAGGATGCGCCTTCATTTCCAAATGAGTAAAACCAGGGACATGCAAATGTGCAGAAGGTTTGATTTTGGTTTTTGGGTTTTTTTTTTTATAATCAGGAATAAATCTTTGTAACCATTCTTATGGCACTTTGGCTCTTGATCAACAACAGGCTGATCAAGCCTGACTGTCCTGCAGGAGTAGAGCCACTTATGGGGTCTACTCAGACGCAGCCACAGGTCAGGCTCTGCCTGAAGGTCTCAATCCCTTGCAGCCTGCCCAGTGCTGAGACACCATCATGGCTTTGTATGGTCTGCCAGCCTGGAGAATCCCCCAAGATGGACCAAGATGGGCTTGAAACCTCACTCCAGACTGAGGCACACCTGGAAGTGGAAGAGTTTCAACCAGCTGTGGTTGCAAAGTCCAGGTTTCCCAAGGTCCAGTCACCCCAAAGGCGTAAGCAGGCAGCGCTCAAGCTGACTCTGTCCTGTGCATTCACCACTGCACTCACAGCTGCAGCCTCCATGCAAGGAAAACACGTAGGGAGCCTTGGCTCCCAGGGAACTGGGTCTGGTACCCAAGCAGGGCAGGAGAGCAGCCCGCAAGGTTGGCAATTTGTTCATGCAGTCACTGGCAGCTCAGAGCCACCATGGCATGCATCCAGCTGCTGGACAGCTGCATGGGGCCAGTCCCAACTCATCAAGCCCATCTGGAAAAAGCCTCCCACCCTGCCATGTTCCTCCACATGCCCCAAGACAGGAGCGGCTTTAGTGAGAGCTGCGGTTTCTCACTGCTCTCCTTGCTCTCGCATGCAGCACGAGCTCCACAGGTTTGCTCACTTACCAACACCCTTCCCTACTTCAGCTGAGTTCCCAGTATGCCATGCTTGGCTTAACCCACCTGTTCCCCACAGCCACTTTGCTTTTAGCTGTTCTGCTGGCTGCTCCCCAACTCTCTACACGGGGCAAATGTGACTCCAGTTCAGATGATGTTCTGAGCCCCCAAACCCAGTTTCCTCCCCAGGTCCCTCATGTCCCCAGCACAGGGACTCCCTCCTGTGCCAAGGCTCAGGGACTGTCTCCAGCTCTCACAGGGAATGAGGCATTTTTGGTCTCTGAAGCTGAAACACTGCTGCTGTGCTCTAAGAAACCACCTAGCTTCCAGATCCCAGGCTGGGATTCCCCTTCTAAGAAATTCAGCTGTGGCTGAATCAGAGCTGGACATCCACCAAGAGCAGCCAGTTTGCCCTAGTCATGACTTGGAGTTTGCAGTTAGGAAAAAAGGAAGTAAAAGAGGCTTCTTAATCTTCCCACATGCACCTCTGGGTGCACAGGATTCAAGACAGTACCATTCTCTTGCTGGCTGTTTACGGATCTGGATGGAAAGTCTGGGACTGGCCAGGTGACTGCCCTGAGAGCAAGGCAGGGACCACGCAGAGGGGCTCTGGGCACACATGCACCCCCTTTATGGGGGCAGAAAGAACATCCCCAGAGGCCATGCAGCTGCAGGGCTCAGCTCAGCCCCATTCAGGCAGGCGCGAAAAGCCTTGCTGCTACAGAGGCAGGGATGCTGTGACCAGCTAGGCTTAAGAAACAGAGAGCACATGGCAACAGCTCTGCCCTCTTCACTGCTTAGCCCAGACCCATCCGTGCCTGCAATCATTTCACAGCCCTGTGCTGTCAGATTGCAAGTGCCATGGCCTCAGAGGGACCAGAGCTCCCTAATCCAATGTTTACTGCAGGGGCTGCCTCAGGGTGACATTTATCACCTGCACCCCAGGTCTTCCTGTCCCACTGCCAGCCTTCGCTTCATTCACAATGTGCACTTTCAGCTCTTGACTTTTATTGTAACTCCACCATGCTCTCACTGCAGGATCAACTCATCTGAGCTCCTGGGCAGTGCCACAGAGCCCACCAGTCTCAAAGGCAGCACAGGCGCAGGCAGGCTTGGCAGGCAGGAAGGGGTGAAACAGGACACGGGCATGGTGTGCTGTGGTCTCCTAGCTACTCCACAACGTCCCCATACTTGTTCCTCCTCACCAGCGGTGCCACACTCTCTCTGTCCTCTGGGCTGGGCAGATTTTCTGCAACAGAAAAAACAAGCTCCCTGGACTCCTGATTATCCTTGAGTGTTTGCCAGGGGCGGGCACAGAACCACAGAGACCCGGTGAAGTGTTTAAACCCTCTTCAACTAGGCCCAGCTTTGGGAGCTTAGGGTACCAGTGGGAGAAAGCAGCTGGCAGCTATAGGAACCGTCCACTCTAGCTCTGCCCACTGCAGGGAACAACCGGGGTGTGGAGTTGTTTACTGCCTCCCTCCATACCCTACCCTCTTCTTCTTCCAGCAAGCAAGCCCTTCACGCTAGCTCTTCTGAATCCACAAAGCAGGCAGGGCAGCAGACAGAAGCAAGCACT
Organism: Pandion haliaetus; assembly: GCA_013401275.1. Lineage (NCBI taxonomy): Eukaryota > Metazoa > Chordata > Aves > Accipitriformes > Pandionidae > Pandion > Pandion haliaetus. The sequence goes on along the minus strand of VYZV01038949.1, from coordinate 97,852 downwards.
TCCACCCCACGCCACCAGCCTTGCTCAGGTACCTGCAGTGCAGGTGATGGGCCTGGAGCACGGAGGGACACAGGAGCCATGAGCCCAGGCAGGGTGCTCCAGCCACCCTAGCACTGCTGCCACCACAGGTGTCTGCTCCTATTCCTCAGCTGCGAGGTGCCACTGTAGAACTTATTGGGGATTTTGACAATGACACAAACAGTCACCACCTTAACTACAAGTCAGGAACAGCAAATTGTCGCAGCAGGGAAGAACCAGGCATGACAAACCCAGGGAAAGCAGCAGGGAGAGATGTGAACGTACCTGCAGGCTGAGACACCCTACCAGCCATGGCAAGCTCCTGTGGGGACTTGCCCGTCTCCAGGTAAATCCAGAAGTCGGAGCATTTCTGCGTCTCAGCTCGGGTTACCACGTAGCTGGCGAGGGACCCTGTGGCTGAAGAGACCAAGATGCTCCCGACAGCACCAGCAGTGAGGGCATTTGCTAAGGGCAGCAGTGGGGAAAGCACCTGCCAGCGTATGAGCTGCTGCAGCTGCCTGTGAGCCGTCCCCGAGCCCCCCAGGGCTGTGAGGCACAAGGCATGGACAGGAGCCAGGGGAGAAAATTCCCCAGGCCAAGGACGAACAGCCCTTCTGCCTGCAGCACGGCCCCACTCAGAGCAGGACCCGCCGCCTTGCCTGGGCGTGGGCTGGGCCGGGCAGGACGCTCACCCCCGGCCAGCAGCAGGCTCCACTGCAGGCTGTACGGCAGCTTCTTGTTCACCAGCTTCTGCACAGCGAAGGCGGCTCCGCTGCCTGCCAAAACCCGGGGGCCACGCGCCGTTACCGGCCACGGCCCCGCCCGGGCCGCCCCCCTCCCGCTGCCCGCGGCCCCTGGGGAGCGGCTGGGGGGAGCCGGAGGGACATGGGGAGCTGGGCCAGGCCGTACTTGCCAGGAAGGTGCCGATGCCCTTCATGAAGGCGTGGGACTGGCAGGCCGCGTACTGCTGCAGCGCCTGCAGAGGCACNCCCTCCCCCCAGCCCCTCCCGGCCCCAGCAGGCCGCACCGCGTGCTTGACGGCTACGCTGTCCTCCACCCGCCGCAGCCCCAGGTTGACCATGGCGTGGCTGGCTGCTCCAGTGCTGAGGAGGATCCGCAGGCCCTGCCCGCCTCTTCCGGCGGTGCCGCCATGGCGGAGCTGGCTGGGCCCTTCTGCCTGCTGCAGGCCGGGCCGGGCCGGTACCTCTGCTACTGTCGCCCCGGCCCCGGCCCCGGCGGCACCGTCTAGTGAGTGCGGGGCCGGGGCCGGGGCCGGGACCGGGCGGCCCCGGCACGGCCTGAGCCGCTGCCT
>VYZV01038949.1:59633-96507 GCA_013401275.1 Pandion haliaetus | reverse complement strand
AGTGTGACCGACGCGCTGGAGGTCTGGGCCGGGGAACTTGGCGCCCGCCCGCCGCTCGGCTGCGTACGTAGCGGGGCCGGGGCGGGGGTGGGGCCCGGGCCGGGGAAGGCCGTGTTAAGACGTGCCCCCTCACCTCCGCAGCGGTGCCGGCCGGAGGAGCACGGCACGAAGATCAGGTGGGTGCCGCAGCAGCGGGGAGCCGGCCCCTCTGCCGAGGGCCCCCCTCACCCCGGCCTCGCTCGCGCAGGGAGGCCTTGGGGCGGGGGGCCGCCTCGCTGAGCCTGGGCGAGGGGAAGGTCACGCTGCAGCCGCGGGAGGAGGCCCGGTGCTTGGCCCTGGATCTCTTCAAGCTGCCCGTTGCCGAGGCGAGGAGCCAGCTCCAGGCGCTGGTGTTTGGCATGGCTGAGCGTGTCGAGAACCTGGAGAGACGCCTGGAAGGTCCGTGTGGGGTTTTGGAAGGGAGTAAAGGCGGGAGAAGGGTGAGCAGCTCCCTGCCACCCCCCGCCAAAGATGCCCCAAGTGATCCAGCCTGGCTAGCAACAGGAGAAGGCTGTGCCTCCCTGGCCTTGTTCCAGGTGTTTTCTCCCCACTGGTCCTGGGTGGACTGGCCAGGAAAGCTGAATGGTAGGGGTGCTGCCTTATTTTTCCCATATGGGTTGGCCAGTTCCCAAAGCTGGGCAGGGTCTGCACCTGGCCGCCTCCGGCAGAAGACATTGAGTGTGGGACCAGAGGACGCAGTGTGTTTTCTGTGCAGAAACACAACCTTGTCCCCATGGCCAGCACCACACCATCATCTGTGTGGGAGTCACCTTACACATTTTCTGGTTTAGGGGTCTAGGAAGATCCTGGGGCAGCAGCAGCCTGGGTGGGAGTGCTGGGAGGAGAACGTGGCTCAGTTTGGCTGTGGAGGGGAGGGAGCTTGCTGGGGAGGCTTGGGGTGCTGCATGCCACATTGGGGTGTGTTGTCACAAGCTCTGGCTCTGGTTCATGTCTCAGCAGTGGTGGAGAGACTGGCATCTTCCTGCAGCCCTGAGAAGAACGCTGCCTGGAGCCAGCAGCTCTTCCAACCAGGTAGGCAATTGCCAGGGGGTGCGTCCCCTGGTCCCACTGCTTGTTTGCCTTCTTTTCCCCAGGAGGCTGCTAGTCCTGTGTCCATGTGCTCCCCAGAACACTCTGAGTCCTCTCAGCTGTGGCTGCTGTCAGCTGCCCTACTTTTCTGGTGCCCTTCCTGGCACAGAAGGGGCCAGGGCTCAGCGCAGTGGCTCTTGGGGTGTCTGGGATACACTGCTCAGGTCAGATGCCAGACATCACCAGGCAGGTTGCTTGCTGACCTCCAGGAGGAGGTCAGGCTTTGCTGCTCTTCCATACTGGGGACCGTGGCAAGTCCATGGCTCCTTCCTCCTTTGGGAGAGGAGACCAAGCTTGGCCCTTCCTCACCCACCTCAGTGCTGGGCCTGCCAGGCTAGGCTGCTGGAGGCTCACCCCGGGCACGGAGGGGCTTGCAGGACTGCCAAAGCAACTAGCTGACTTTTTGCAATCCCTGTCCTGCCTGTCCCTGACTGAGGCAGACCCCAGCCCCAGGAAGAACAGGAGTGCTGGCTCAGCTTTGCCAGCCAAGAAGAAGATCCCAGGAGAGTCTCTCATTAACCCTGGCTTCAAAAGGTAAATGCTACTCCCAGGCCTAGTGCTGTGGCTGGGCTGCACAGAGATTCTGTGGGCTCTGCTCTGTAGCCGCATGGGAGCAGGGTGTGAGACTTTGGGCTGTGGTGCTCCTTCCATCTCCTTCTAGCAAGAGGGCACCATCTGGAGTGGATTTCGAGGACTCCTGACCTGTGCTGTCCAGTCACCTGATGACAGTCTGTCCTGGGTTCAGTTGGGATAGAGTTAATTTTCACAGGAACCTGGGAGGGGGCACAGCCAGGACAGCTGACCTGAGCTAGCCAAGGAGCTATTCCATACCATGTGGCATCATGCTCAGTATATAAATGGGGAGTGGGCTGGGGGGAAGTCTCTCTGCTCTCAGTGGGGCAAGTGGTGGAGCGTTGGGTTCTGGGTGATGAGCATCACTCGTTTTGTATATTCTATTATTAGTACCATTGTTGTTGTTGTAACTTCTCTTTTTGTGTTGTCCCAGTAAACTGTTCTTAGCTCAATCCATGAGGTTCCGTTTTGGTTTTTTTTTTTTTCTCCTTTCTGATTCTCCTCCCCATCCCACCGGAGGGTGGCGGGGAGGAGTGAGCGAGCGGCTTCATGGTGTTTTGTTGCCAGCTGGGCTGAAACCATGACACAGTCCTACCAGAGCCTTGTCAGCCACGTGTGTGGTTGGTGGAGGAGGTTTCACTGCACCCTGGGCCTGCTGAGCCCCTTGCATCCAGGGAGACTGATTGGGCAAGCAGGACCCAGAGGGCTGGAGCCAGCACCTGGCAGGCCTGAGCAGGCAGCAGACCCTCAGCTGGTGCAGTGGCAGGGCCTTTGGCGGGGACAAATGGGGTAGGGGTGACAGAAGCGGTGGCTTTTTTCCCTGTAGCTCTTCCCTGCTGGAAGGGGCCACCTCTCTACCTCACTTGCCATGAATTGGTAGGATTTTTAAAGAACTTTTGTATCGCTATGTAACAAAAAGATTGCCTGTGCTTAACTGATTGCCAGTAAAGGTCGTTTTAGCCAGCCGGTCTCTGGGGTCCGGGACAGCGTGGATGTGTCAGTCCATTCTGCCTTTCCCTTGCTCAGGAACTCTGTGGCCAATTTCAGCTGAAGCTGGAGGGTCAGGGGCTCAGAGGAATTCACTTTCCTGCCAGCTTTGTGCCAGTGGGCTGGTGGGTGAGTGGTTAGAGCCTCCCCAGCCCCCTGGAGAACTGGGAAAATGAGCCCAGCCTTTGCTAGGCACTGGGAGAGGACTGGGAGGCTGGTGCAAAGTCCTGCGAGGGTGGAGAGCTGCTGGGGCTGGTCATTCCAGACTCATGCTTGTCTCACTTGCAAAGCCTTTATAGATTTCCGGGAGCTCTGATATATGGCTTGGACTTGCCGCGCTTCAGCCCCATCCCTCTCCCGAATCTGCTCCTGAGAGCTTCCTAACAGGAAGTTCTGGGGCGATGGTGCCCTTCGCTCCCCTCACTCAGGGTGATGGGGGCTGGGCCATGTCCACCACCCATGCCATCCCCCCGCTGTGCCAGTTCCCCTCACCCGGTGCAGCTCCTCGGAGGTATCCTGTGGTGCCTGCTGCTTTGGCACAGCCCTGCCTCGAGTCACTCCGGGGGAGGCTGCAAGGATGCCCTCTGCAGTGCGCTGCCCTGTCTGTACCCCACAGCCTTCTGCTCTGGGCAGCTTTTCCTCCCCAGCTCCTGCCCTTGCCCCCAGCATTGCCCATCTTTGGTATAGATGGTGCCTGTGGCTGTGACCCCTTTGCACCCATCCTGATGCTTGAGGGACTGCAGGGCAGGTTGAGGGGTTCCTGGCTGGGCAGGGAGGGTGGCAGAAGAGGTGAGAACACGTTTGTGGGTTTGGTGTGATGCAGATTGCTGCCGGCACCTCAGGCAGGAGTGCCAGCTGAGGGGATTTGGGTGCAAGGGGCACAGCTCATGCTTTCTGCCCTCCTGAGTGCATGCAGGCAGGACTGTGGTGGTCACAGCAGGACTGGGGTGGATGCTGGCCTGCTGCCCGATCCTGGCCCTGCACCCACCTGGGTGCATGCCCGGCTCACTGTGGTGACCGGACCGCAGAGTGATAGGCTTGTACAATCTTCTTGCTGTTGGGGCAGGTGTATCTGAACTCCTTGGTTTCGCTGGCACTGTTGAGGTAGCGCCACACACCCTGCAGGTCCTTGGAGATCCCAAAGTGGCAGTAATGCTGGCACACAACCTGTGGGCAGAAATGGGGTGAGCCGTTGCCCAGTCCTGTGTGCCTGTGGTGTGCCAAGGAGGGCCCCGTGGCCAGGGGCTGGTATTCAAAGGTGGGAGCCAGCCAGGAAGGGTGGCAGGGGGCTAGGAGACATGCCTGGCACTGCATGAGACGAGGGGTGGCACCCACTTGGCAGGGGATGCGGAGGGGATTGAGATCTGTGGGAAGGCAGCATGTGGGCAGGGGTCATGGGGAGGGGGGTGCCAGGGGGACACCAGGATGATACAGGGGTTGGCAAAGGAGCAGGGGGTTGCAGCAGGCACCAAGGGGGAGGTGAGAGCATGGGGCCGGTGGCGTCAAGAAGCCAGGGAAAGAAGGGCACAGTGCCAGGATGCCCACACTCACCTGAACGATGTTGAGCTTGGGCAGCAGGTTGCAGTCAGCTAAAGTGAGCTGGTCCCTGTTGAGGAAGTGGTGCTGGGAGGCTCAGAGGTGGGGGTCGTGGGCCAGCTCGTACTCCAGGGGGCACTCAGGTACTCGTCCAGCTTCAGCAGGGCCCGCAGCAGGCTCCGCTGCAGCGCTGCAGGGAGGGCGGCAGTGCCGCTGGCTCAGGGCATGGCCCCGCTGTGGGCACGGGGCCCTGCAGCTCTTTCATGGCCTCCTGCCAGCCCATCCCTGTGCCCAGGCAATGCCTGCCCACACTCTTCCCGCCTTACCCAGGATGGCACCTGCCTCTGCCCTCCCAAGAGAGCCCTGGCATGGCCATGCTGAACTGTGTGGGAAGGGGCAGTGCCTGGAGAGACCCGGCTGTGGCCTGGGGCAGGGGAGGGCTGGAAAGGCTCACGGTGACCTGACCGGGCTTCGGGGTGGTGTCCCCACACCCAGCTCCTCACCCTCGTCCTGGGCAGGCACTGGGTTCTTGATGAAGGTGGAGAACTTGTGAAAGATGTCATTCCCAGCCAGGCTGGACTCCGTGTACCGTGGGACCAGGCTGGAGAACCTGCAGGGACATGGGTGCAGTTAAGAAAGAGGCAGGGACTGGCAGGCTCATGTGCTGCCTGCCCGCCTCCCCTCTCTCAGCCTGTCTTGCTCCTCTTTGGCGCCTTGCCCCCTTGCTCCCTCTCAGGGCAGCGCTGGACACTGACATGGGGGGGCCCAGCTTGGCCTCCAGGAAGTCCTCGATGGTGATTGTGTTGGTCTTGGGCTCACCATTGTAGAGCAAAACGGGCAACTGGGCACCTGGCGAAAGACCTTCAGCATGTCCAGTGCCCTGCAGGAGATGGGGACAGATGCTGACACCTGGCAGTGCCCAGGGCTCTGCAGGGCACCACACACGTGTGTCCTGTGCAAAGGGTTGAGGTGGTGCCCCCAGGCTACTCTTGCCTCAGTGTGTGCCCATGGCAGGTCTGCCCTGGGAAAGGCCTACCGACCTCCCTCAGGCAGCAGTGGGCAGCTGAGGAGGCGTACAACAGGCTCTATGCATCCCACAGCACCCACCCTTCATGTCCCTTCCCAAGGGGTTTGGGACCTACCACCACCCCATCAGTGTGCCAGGGCAAGGCTGTCCCACCCAGCCCATGGCCCCGACCCCATGGCTGGCAACCCCCATGGTGAGTGTGGGGGCACAACTCACGTTTTCACATCCACCGTGGTGAGGGTGAAGGGCACCCCTTTGAGCAGCAGCACCATGAAAAGCTGCTGGCAGAAGGGGCAGTAGCTCACACTCGCCCCATCCTCACTTGCCTGTAGGCAGAGAGGGAGAGCTCAGCTGCCTCTTCGCCCCAGCATGGCTGCAGCAGGGGCAGCGCTGGCCCCAGCACGGCTGCAGCAGGGGCAGTGCTGGTCAGGCAACCCCGGTGAGTGCAGAGGGAGGGTGGCAGGGTGCATGCCACCCACCCCGGCCAAGCCCGGGCTCGCCACAGGCTGGCGAGCAGTGCTGGCAGCCTATGGCACCTGCTATGCTGGGCAGGGTGCCAGCCCCTGGCCCCTGCCTGCTCCTGGAGCCTCCACACCCCACCCCAGAGTAGCCTGTGTGGCACAGCGGGTGCTGACCGTGGCACCCCTGGAAGAGCAAGAGGGGGGGGGCCAGGCTGCCGAGAGGGCTGGGGCTTGGGGGGGCAGCACTGTGGTGGCACCAGGTACAGCTGTGGCAGTGGACAGCCCAGCATGGCAGGGGCTGTGCTGGAGGAAGGCAATGGTGATGCTGGTGGCCCTGTCACCCCCCAGGCAGGCCCTGTCCTGCCCTGTGCAGCCAAACTGCCCTAGCCAGGTCGTGGCTGGGAAGGGCCCAGCAGGTGCAGGCAGATGCTGCGGTTGCTAAGCTGCTGGGAAGGGGGCCTGGTTTTGAGGGGGCATCCCAGTCCAACACCCCATGCTGAGCACCCACAGCCCCCCCATGCCGGTGGGGCAGGCAGCAGCATGCCCAGAGTTGAGCCCCGAACTGCCCACTGCCTGCCCAGGGCCCCAGGTCTGCGCACTGCAGTGGACAGGGGTGGCTGGGCCACGCCAGCTCAGCTATGCCAGGAGTGGCAGCCAGAGGTACCCACCGGCCTGGGGAACCCCAGTCCCCTGTGACCCCTCTCACCTTGATGAAGAGCTGGATTTGGGGTTTCTTGGCCATGCTGGGTGGTGGCTGCTGGCTGAGTGGTGGCTGTAGTGAGTGCCTGTGTCGGAGTGGTGGCTCCTCCCAGCCCACATTCCTCCCCAGGGTGCACCCGCTCCCACCCACGCCTGGCCCCACAGTGCAGCCGGGGACGCCCTGCCATGGGGCCCCAGCTACCACTGCTGCTGCCAGCCTGAGTCCAGCAAGGGCGGCTTGCAGCTTCGCCAGCTGCAGTGGCTGCTGCCTGTGCCCTGCAGGGCTTTGTGCCCCCAGCCAGCCCCACCACCCACCCTGGAAGGTGCCAAGCACTGGGCAGCCCTGTGTTGTGCCCAGCTCCCTTTGCCCATAGCAGGCTCCTGCACCCCCCACCCCAGGGCATTGTGAACCCCCTCCTCAGCCCTTGCCCAACCTGGTCCCTCCCTGGGCACCCAGCCCTGGCACTCCCACCCATCAGTAACCATGCAGCCTTGCTGGCTCCAGTTATTTTTTATTTAAAACGATCATTATTTTCTCATTTCATCTTTTTTTGTTTCTTTTGCTAGCAATGTACAGGCTCCTCCAAGGTGTCCGCCACCCCTCGGGGTGACCCGTGCCCGGGGACGTGCATGGCACTGGCACTGTGCCCGTGGCTGGTGGCCAAGGACATGCAGAGGGAGGCAAGGCAGGAAGCGGGGGCCAAACTCAGTGAAGCAAATAGCGTTAAGGCAGCAGATACCCCTGCCCTGGGGCAATGCCCTCCTGCTCCCACCCTTGGGGTGCCCCCAGCAGTGTTTGTGCCTGGGCAGCCCAGAGCCCAGGGCAGGGAGGCCACTACAGCTGCCCAGGCTGTGCTGGCAAGCAGGCCCTGGGGGCATAAAAGCATCTCCATTAACCATTGAAAATCATAGGGCATGGGGACCGGGTATGCAGTGGCATAGCAGTGGGTGGGAGTAGCAGTGCAGATGGGAGGACTGGGATGGGGAGGATGATGGGCTCTGTGCCCAGGGTGGTGGTGCCCTCCCACAGCCCTAAGGGGCAGGGCAGCAGGGTGGGCGCAGGGCAAGGACAAAGCCCTGGCCAGAGCACAGAGCAGGACACCATGCCCACCCTGGGGCACCCTGAGGGTGCCACCACCGAGGTCACAGCTGAGGACCCAAAAGTAGTAAAGGGATAACCCCAAGGTGGCTCATGCCCCAGTGCTCACCCGGGCAGACAGAGGGGGCCCAGCAGTGGAGCAGGGGACATCCCAAGTGGGGGGCTGCCCACCCATGCCATCCACCCCATCCCAGGACAAGCCAGTTTCCAGTATGCCATTACAAAAAATATGGTNGGGGGGGCGCAGAGGGAAAACAGAGGGTCAGCTGCCACCTGGGTCTGCCCCTACTTCTGTGGCCTCAAGTAGGGCCAGGGCTGGCCCCAATCCACCTCCCCACATGGTGTGCTGCCCCATGGCAGTGAGCTGGGGTGCCCAGCGCTGCCTGCTTGCTGGCAGGCAGGAGCCAGGCCAGGGCCTCCAGCCAAGCCTGTGCCAGGGAGGCAGAAAGGGCAGTGGGGACACACATGGGCAGCCTGGCCCTGGGTGCTCACCAGGAAGGAGGGGGGGCTATGCACAGCCACCCTGGGGTGCTGCAAAAGACTGGGGCACCTATGGGGTGGGTGGCTGCAGTCAGCATCATGGGCCCTGCCATCACCCTGCCTCTGGGCACAGCTGTGGGTTGCTGGGGAGCTGCAGGCTGGGGAGTGCTGCTAGGTTGTCGGTGCTGGGCTGCAGGTACCAGGCACAGCCCCCATGGGTGACAAGGCAGCAGGACCCTCTGCAGAAAGGAGGGACACTGCTTGCCAAGGGGGTGCCTACAGCCAGTGCTGGTGACGCTGCCAGCTCCAGGTGATGCTGCCAGCCCCACTGCAGCAGTCAATCCTCCCCTCCCCACCCACCAGCACCCACATGGTTGCACCAGCACCCACCTGGGCTGTCTTGTCCTCGTACCTCAAAGCCACACCCCTCCCAGCTTCAAAAGCCATCCTGGGGTGCAGCTACCCCTCTCCCAGTACCACCACTGACCCAACAATAAGAAACCAGTGCAGGTGGCTCCTGTACAGGGGCAGACACTGAGCAATGAGTGCCAGGGCAAGGGGTAAAAGGAGGGGGACACAGCGGAAAGGTGGCACAGCTGCAGCAATGCCCTGTGGTGGTGAAGTGGGTGGTAAGGGCAGGCAGGAGGCAGGGTGAGGGTCTCTGGGAAGAGAAACGTGGTGGGGGCAGAGGGGAGAAACAGCTGGCGCCAGCATATGAAATACCCTGTGAAATACCCCTTTGCCCCACCACATGCCCCTCTGCAGGGGTGCCACTGCCCAGCTCCAGGGACAGTGCCAAGTGCCCAGCACACATGTGGCAAGGCCAGGCAGGGCTGGGGTGGCCGGACGCCTCGGCTGACAGCAGTGTGGGCAGTGGGGCTGAGGCCCCCAACTTGGGCAGGCTGGAGGTGAGATCCTGTTGTGACAAAAATCAATCGTGGGTGAAGAACCGGAGCTCCTACCCTATAGGCGCCGGACCCCGAGCTCCCCACACTACCAAGGGCAAATGCCAAGCCAGGGGTGATGGAAACAAGGTGAAAGCAGATGTCCATCCTCCTGCCCTGCCAGGGCCAGGCTGGGGTGGTGCCAGTGCCAGGGTGGTGGTGGTGGTGGGGGCGTCCCTGTGGTCAGGGGTCCCTAGGGTGGGTGAAACATGGGTGCCCAACCGAAGGCACCGCTCACAGGCCTTGTGTCTGCCACAAAGTGTGCAGGGCCAGCCACGCTGGCACCAAGCCATGTCCTCTTCACAGTCTCTGTCCATTGGCACACACTGGCTGGGTGAGCTGGCTGAGGACAGTGGGCCCTGGCACCACGCAGTGACACTGCCCTGAAGCTGAAAGAGACAGAGGCCATGGGGCGGGCGATGGCTCATGAGGTCTGTCCAGGCCAGCGCCGCACCCGCCAGGTCCTCCCTGGCACCTGCCTCCAGCCGCACCAGCTCTGCTCGATGGGTGAAGGGAGGGGAGAGGCCAAAAGGGTTCGGTGGCTTCACAGCCAGGGGATGTGGCTGCCCCCAGGGGGTCTCAGCACAGTGTGTCCGTGTTGAATGAGAGCTGAGCCTGTGGGCACAGAGACAGGCAGGGCTCAGGGGCTGGGCTGGGCAGGGGCTGCCTGCTCTGCCCAGCACACCCAGTGCTGCTGGGGCAAGGATCTGGCCTGGGCATGGAACAGCCACCCCTCCCAGAGAGCCCTCTCTGGTCCACCCCTGGCCCCACCGTGTCCCCTCCCCTGGACGAGACCTGGTGCCACAGAACCCAGCCCCAGTGCCCTGTGGCAGGGACACAGCTGGGTCCAGGGACACCCAGATCTGGGGACAACCTCTCACCCTCTCCTCCTCAAAGCTGATGAGGCCTTCGTCGTCGGTCTCCAGGTCTTCCTGCTCCTCCACCACAAGAGCCCGCAGCTCTGTGGGGGCAGCCCGGGGGTGCAGCAGGCTCAGCACACGTTCCAGGGGTGACTGCAAGGCGCAGCTGGGGCTTGTCTCCTGCTGCTCCAGGTTGTCACTTTGCTTCTTGGCAAAATTCACAAACACCTGGAGGGGAAGGGGTAGGAGGCTGCAAGTGACCCCTGTGAGCACCTCCACCCTCTGGCTGCCCCTCACCTGCCATCCGTGCTGCTGGAGATGGGCCCCAGCACATCCCACTGGGCTGTGGCTGCCACTGTGCCCCTCACACCTAGCTCTACCTCCCATCCGAAAGGTGGTTTCTGCCAGGCACTTTGGCATGGCCACCCCCACCAGGCACAGCCACCTTCCCTGGGGACAAGCATCCCCATGCCATCCCCAGTCTCACGTTGTCCAGCGTGGTTTGGCTGACAGAGTAGTCTTCAATGCCTAGCACGTCCACCACCTGCTCCATCTTGCTGAAGACCTGTGCCAGCGAGACCTGGTCCGACTTCAGCTGGTACTGGGCCTTGGTGTGGTGCCGCTCCTGCAGGGGACACAGAGGTGACACCTGAGCCCTCACTCCCAGGCACCCTCCCATTACCCCGCAGGGGGTCCCAGAGAGGTGTCCCTTGGGGAATGAAGGCTGCTTGCACCCCGAGGTGGGGGCTAGCAGGGGACAGCACTGCCACTGCAGGGAGCTCACCTTGAGGACAGCTTCAGGGAAGTTGCGGTTGAAGAACCTCACCACCTCCTTGATGTTGAGGCTGGACTTGGTGCGCACCGTGATCATGTAGCCATCTCCGAACCTGTGCGGGGCCAAGTGATCCTGTGAGGACCTGGCCCCCACCTGCACCTCTGCGAGGAAGGACTGACCCCATGGAAGGGGACGATGCTCTCCAGCAGCCACTGCACCCACCAGGATGGTGACAGTGCCAGGACGGTCGAGCGAGCCTGCCCCCTGCCCACCCTCCAAAGCAGCACCCACACAAAGGGCTGACATCTTGCCACAGGTGCCTCACCACCACCCTGCCTTGGGTCCCAGCCCCCTCCCACCCCACAGCACACACAGGGTGCTGGACCTGCCACCGGGCTCTTACCGGTTCTTCAGGTGCTGGATGCTGCCGAGACACTTGAGCCGCCCGTTCACCATGATGGCCAGGCGGGTACAGAGCGCCTCACACTCCTCCATGCTGGGGAGACAGGGCAGGCTTCAGCAAGGTGGCATGGGGCGATAGTGCCAGGGGCCCTGGCTGGGGCAGGCAGGGAGTCAAGCTCCCCAGGCCACCACCCAGGTGCTGTGGCCCCACCACCAGGGATGGGAGAAGGCAACAGAGGGTGTCTGGGGTTCCCTCTACTCCCCGTACCCCTGCCAAATGCCATCCCCTGGGGTCCAAAGAGCCCCCTTCCACCCACGCAGCACCCCGGGTGCCCAGAGGCATTGTGGGCACAGCTAGAAGCCCCCCCCGGACCTGTGGGACGTGAGCACCACAGAGCGACCCGTTTTGATGACATCCAGGATGAGGTTCCAGAGGAAGCGCCGTGCCTTGGGGTCCATCCCTGTGGTGGGCTCATCCTGCAGGATGGACAGCACCCTCAGACGTGCCAGCCCCTGGGGGTACCCTGCCACCCCTTCCTGTCCTAAGCCCAGCTAAGGACACCATCCTACACCCCAGGACACTCGTGGCAGAGCCAGGGGCAGGCAGCTCCCACCCAGGATCATTTCTCTACCCTAGCCTGATGCCAGCCCCAGGGACATGGTGGATGGGAGGAGGACCCCAAGGGCATGGTGCTGGAGCCCAGGACGCACCAGGAAGATGAAAGCTGGGTATCCTATCAGTGCGATGGCTGTGGACAGCTTCCTCTTGTTGCCTCCACTGTAGGTGCTGGCAGGCTTGTCGGCATACTTGGTCAGCTCCAGCTTCTTCAGTGCCCACTTGACCACCTGCGAGGTGTGGGGGGCTGCTGTCACCCTGCCAAGGTCACAGGACTGGCAGAGCTGGCAGCAGGCAAGCAGTTGGGCTCTGCAGCATGGGCCAGCTGCCAAAGGGCAAGCAATGTGCCAGTCTGGGAGCCCCATGGCAGCCCCCGGCACGGTCATGAGCCATCCACAGGGACCTGCGAGCGCATGTGCCTGGCTCTGGCACCCCACGTGGGCATACCACTGGGGTGGCACTGCCATGAGGGCAGTAGCACTGGCTTGGGTGTCTGCTGGTGCCTGGTGAGATGCCATCCCCATAGCACAGCACCAGCCCATGGGTGCTGGCAATCACCCGCCCAGAGCCCTACCCGCTCCTCATCCTTCCAGGGGATGCCGCGCAAGCGGGTATAGAGTTCCAGGTGCTCCTGGGCTGTCAGCTCATCAAAGAGTGCGTCAAACTGGGGGCAGTAGCCCAAGCTCTGCTGGACCTGCAGGAGCTCCTTCAGGATGCTGCAGGAGAGAACGGAGGGGCCGTGGGGAGAAGGAATCGCTTTTTAGGAGAGCCCTGTTGCTTGCTCCCCTTTCACATGCCTTTATACTGGAGCATCTTCTACCAGGTAACCCACAACAAGCAGCCTTGGCCAAGAGATGGTGTCACTTGCCACCCCCCAGATGATGGTCAGCCCAGCAGGACACAGGGCTGCAGAAGCCCACAGAGCCACATGGGCACACGCACACTGCTTCATCCTGGGAGACCCCCAAGCAGACCCTGTCCCGTCCCCAGGATGGTGGGCAGTCCCCACCTCCCACTCAACCCGTGCTCCCTGACCTGTGCCCGTTAATGAAGGCCTCTCCACCCGTGGTGCTCTCGTCCCCTGTCAGCATCTTGAAGGTAGTCGTCTTGCCGGCACCATTGACGCCCAGCAGCCCAAAGCACTCCCCGGGCCGCACGCCCACACACAGCCGGTCCACAGCCAGGATGCGCCCGATCTTGCGGGACTTATACACCTGGTGGGGCAGGGGATGGGATGCTCAGCGTGCCAGGAGGCACCTGGACCCCCAGCCCCAACCCACATCCCTCAGATGGGATGGCTCAGATGGCCCCTCAGATGGGGCAGCATCCCCACTGCTGCCACCCTGCTGCTGCACCTTGGTGAGGTTTTCTATCTTCAGCATGTCATTGTCGGCGTCACCACGCAGTACACGGTGCCGCTCATTGGCCACATCGATGTCATCCTCGATGGGTTTGGTGGAGACGGGCAGCCGCCTGCAAGAGAGCGCACAGGATAGGGTGGGGATGCAGGCACAGGAGCCACCTGCCCACATCCCTGCCAGGGATGGGCAACTTCCCAGCTCACCCCCACCGGAGGGACAGCCTTGAGCTAACGGGTCCTGACGACAAAGCCACCCCTAGCCTAAGCCCCGCTCCCCTACCGCACTCACTGGGGCTTCCGGAAGAAGTTGTACTGGCACATGATGGTGATGAAGAAGCCAACGAAGCCTTCGATTGTCATGGCAACAAGCCCCCGTGTCACAATGTCCCATTCAAAGGGCGATTTCATTTTATCGAATTGCCCTGAGTGAGAAGAGGAGAGGGTGGCTGGGGACACCTCCGTGGGGACAACCTGGTCGTACGTCTTGAGCTAGCCTGTGACAATGACAATGTCCTGCTCCCATGTCCCCTCCCCTGCCAGTCTGTTAGTGCTGGTGGCACCAGGGCTGGTCACAACAGGGCTTTCCATTCACAGCATGTGTGCCATTGAAATTGTCTTGCAACTTTTCAACCTCAGTAGGATGAATCAACCCAACTGAGAGTAGGTATTGGATTTGTCAGATCCTACCCCAGAATTGCCCCTCATGATGCCAGCAGCACCTGGTTATATACAGAAGCTGCCTGAGAAGCAGAGAGCAGCAAGAGTTTTTTTGAGGCCAAGGTGAAGCTGTGAGTAGAAAAAGGCTCATTTTGGCTGGGCAGCACAGCCCTGCAAGCAAGAGACCACATCTGGAAGGAAAGAGCCCTTGCAGTCCCCATCCCTCACATCACAGCACAGCCCCACCACGGCTTCACCACAGCCCACCACAGCTCCACCACGTCACCACCACAGGCAGTGTGCAACAGCAGCAGAAACGCACAACTCTGCCAGGGCCCAGAACCTCCTCTCCCCACGGGGCTGCTATTCAGGATGGCCCAAGGAACCATTTTCAGCACCACGGGCACCACACCACAGCTGACCCTCAACTGTGTCTCTTCCTGCACCCCAGTCTCGTTCACGTCCCCTGGCTTTTTGCTCCAGGTTGCTCTGGGCCTCAGGAAGCTTCACAGGGCAGGCGGAGGGGATGTGCCAGGACCACAGTGCCCCCAGGCCCCACATGCCCTGGAGCAAGGAAGGGACAGAGGGAATGAGAGGCCATACCAATCTTGGCATAGTATTCGTTGATGTACTCATTGTAGGCCATCTCCATCAAGCCATGGCCCAGGTTGTAGTTAGGGAATACAAGGAAGCAGCTCTTCAGGTAGCTGTTCACCACCTTCAGATCCTGTGGGGATGGGCAGAGGACACGACCATCAGAAACACCCCTGAGGACCATGAGCACATAGTAGGATCAGGATGCCCACCAAGATACAGCCTGGTCAGGTGTCACAGCTGACCCTGCTGGGAGCAGGAGTTTGGAGCAGAGACCTCCTGAGGTCTCTCCCAGCCTGAGCTGTCCCATGACCCGATGGCAGCTTCTCCCTTCCTGGTGGCCTCTGCCTGAGCTGTGACTCTCATACCTTGTCATGCTCAAAGAGCTGCAGCAGGAACGTGGCAACAGTGGCCGTGATGCCAATGAAGAGGTTGATGACAATGAGGAAGACGTAGGCGGAGCTGGGCACCTCAAACCAGAAGGAGGCAGGGTACATGATGGGGGTGATGGACCAGCTGGGAAGGTGAGCGGCAAGAGCACACATCAGCGTGGCAGGAAGGACTGGGCAGCGCCAACCATCAAGCCTTGAGATCACCCATGTCCCATCCCTGTCCTCCCCAGGCTCTCCCACTCCAGCCCTCACAGCCCACCAGCTATGGGAGCTGCAGAACATCAGCCAGATGAGCAGCCCCAAGGCCAGATCCTGCCTGTGTAGCCACAGTGCAGATGTGGCATTGGAGGGATACACCAGTGCATCCTGACTACCCCTCTGAGCAACATACCCATAGAGCAGGAAGAGGGAGAGGACGGCGGGGAAGTTGGTGGGAGACGTGTATGCCGGCAGGTCGAACACAAACAGGATGATGATGCAGCACGTGGCCGGCACCAGGTAGTTCAGCTGGAGAAGACAGAAACTTCTGTGACTGCCCACCCATCCACCTGGCCCAGGGGGCTCAGCCGGTGGGGCCATGCACCCTACTCACCATATCCCACACATAGTTGGCCAACCAGTAGATGACAGGGTCACAGCCGCTCACGAACTGCAGGTGTTTGGCCTTGGTGGCCTTTTCAGCCACCAGGAACACCACGAAGCTCGCTGGGACGAAGGACATGGCCACAATAATGAAGATGGCAATCACCACGTCTGTGCCTTGCAGGCTGCATGAGGAGCAAGGAGAGCAGGGACCCTGTCACCCTCAGCTGCCCGGGGAAGGGCCACCCATGCTGGTGTGGGACAGTCATGCACAGGGCAAGGCACAGCACAGGGTCCCCCACGTCACCACCACCTGGTGCCCCTGCTATGCAGCCTGCAGGACAGAAGCCTCAGCATTCCCCTGCAAACTGTGGTGGGGAGCTCCCTCTCTTCCACAGAACGGCCACCCTCCCTCAAACCCACTCCCCAGACCTACAGGTAATCCAGGGACAGGCTGGCGCTTGTCTTATTCATGGGGTGGTTGGTGACCGTGATGCCTGTAGGAAGGCCCAAGAAGAAACATGGGAGTGTGAAAGTTGGCTCAGGACAGAAAATCTTGCCCCCAGCCTGCCTGGTCCTGGCTCTGAGCGGAAGGACAGGTTTCTTCCCTGCAGCTCTGCAGGAGCTGAGCTGCCTGAAGCAACCAAGCACCTCGAGGCCAAGCCCTCCCTCACCAGCTGGCAGAGAGCATCCTCAGACACGTTGCAAGTCCAGGTGCCAGTAGGCAGCAGCTCAGGAGGTTCTGCCCCACCCTACACTCTGCCTAGGTCACAAGACGAGGTGTGTGACCCTCATGCCTCAACTAGGCACTAGCCTGTTTGCTCCAAGGGGGGACATTGCACTTTAGAGCCTGGTTGGACCACACCCTAAAGCTGTTCCTGATGTGCTTCTGCCCTTAAAAGCCTCCAGGTCCTCACCGTAGGCAGCAGGGTTGCCTTTGCTCTTGGGCAAGTTGGCTCGCAGGATGGCATTGTTGAGAGTGTTGAGGTAGGTGGGCATGCTGTGGTAGCCCTTGTTGTTGTAGAAGACCTGGAGGAGCAGAGAAAAGTGGTGGGAGGTGGCAAGAGAGCTGTGCCCATAGCAGATGTACTGGAAGGGAGGGATGGGATGGGACAGCCACCGCGCAAGCTTCCTGTGCTCACAGCTGTGGAAGAGAGCAGGCCACCACCAACCATGCTGGGCCAGACCTGCTGGGGTGGGAGCTGCAAAGCGCCCCATGGGGCAAGAGCCCCACCAGATTCCTCGGTGGAGAGCACTGCTGCAGAGCAGTAGGCGAGGGGTCCCTGCCATGCAGGCCGTGCTGCCTGCCCACTTCTCCTCCCAACCTGTGCCATGGCAGCTGCTGCCCACCCATCTCCCAGCTGCCATGGGGCACAGCGCAGTCCCACCTGGGCCGTTCTCCGGACAGCGATCTTGCGCACCGTGGCAGGAGCTCTGGCCCCAAAGGAGGCTGGGATAGATTTCTGGACGTTGCCAAAGGTCAGTGCCCCATACCTGTGGGACAAGACACCGCCAAGAAGCTGTGACCACTGTCCCCCGCCTCTGGGAGCAGGGCCATGCTCGAGCATGCTCCTGACTCCTGTCAGCACCCTGGGCAGGTGTCCCCAAGTCCCCAGTCCTCCACCCCTGCTCCATGGCACAGGGCAGACCCTCCCAGCCTTCCCTCTTGCCTGTGCAGCCGGAAGCGGTCCGAGGTGTAGAGCAGATACTCGGAGACATTGCGCCCTGTGATGTCTGCCAGGATGTCCCCTGTCACCACCTTCATCTGCGGGGGGTGGCCCCCCACACCGCTGGGGCAGGAGAAGCCAGTCCCCTGCATAGAGCATGTGCACTTGATGGGCTCGTGGATGATGTGGGGCAGAGCAGGGGCCGAGGTCACGGTCTCTGAGGAGCAGAGGGCAGCTCACAGCCAGGCTCCTGCCTGCCCGGGACAATGGGGGGGGTGGGGGTGGGGCTCAGCTAAGAGGTCCTGGCTGGGCAGGGAGGAAGCACTCTGCCCCACTGGTGTTAGCTCCCACTGGGCCAGAGTCTGGTCTGTGAGAGGGCTTTTGTGTCCTGGTGACCAAGAAGGACTAAGAGATGGACATGGCAAAAAACTCTGGGGGACAGAAACGGTTCCAACAGCAGGCATGAAGTATGGCTGGAGAAGGCAATGCCTGGGGACCAAGCAACCAGCCCAGTGAGGGTGACACAAGGCTGGCCACAGGGCTCTCAATGGTGTCACTGCCCCACGGAGCTCCACCAGCACTGCTGGGGCTGAATGTGGAGCAGTGCTTCTGGGCCAGCACTGTCCCTGAGCCAGGAGTTCAGCCCAGCAGTGCTCTGCTGCAGCCAGGCCAAACTGATAGGCATTTCCAGGGGTCCCTGGAGCTGCTTCTGGAGGGGACATATGTCAACTCCCTGCTGGAGATGAATCCCAGGCCCCAACAGACTCAGGCACCAAGCACAGGTGGTACCTTTGATGGCAGAGGAGAAGGTTGTGGAGTTCCAGGCATGGAGCAGGTCCTCATCCACTGAGACAGGGTAGTCGGAAGGGGCCGGGGATGGAGGTGGTGGCACAAAGTTGGAGAGCGGCAGGCCCTGGGTGAAGGAGTCAATGCACATGGCATCAAAGTACTTGGCCGCCAGCATCTTGGACTCGTTGCTGTTAAGGTTGAGGGTCTGCATGGGCTGGTCCAGCGTGTTGTTGAAGGCAGTCTTGAGCACGCAGGTGGCCCCCACGCCGGAGGGTAGGTGGAAGGTGTTCACCAGCTGCTGGGGGCTGGCGTCAGGAGACAGCCTGATGCTGCGGGGAGAGGAGCGGGTGAGGAGGAGCAAGGAGCAGGAGACATGGGTCTCACTGCCTTGGCCATCTTCTGCTGGGACTTCCCTGAGGCCTTGGCACATATCATGACTAAATGGGCATGGGCACCAGGCCTGGCATGAGCCAAGCTCCTGATCGCAGCCAGCATCAGGGCTGGCACCTCTCCCAGACACCCTGGGGAAGATGGAGGCTGCTTTCTGCAAGGGGACATGGCACTGGCCAGGCTCTGCTCCAAGCCTGAGCCAGGCCCAGTGCCAGCCCTGCTGTGGGCTGCCCTCTCTGCTGCCTCCCATCATGGTCCCAGGGCTGCAGACAGGGATGGGGATGGGTCATGGAACACTGGTCACCAGTGAGCAGTGGCTCTCACCGGTACTCACGCCGTTCCTCATTGGCGTAAGGAATGAAGTTGCCCTTGGGCTGGGTGTAGTTGTGGTACTGTGATGGCGAGAGGATAAGCGGTGGCAGGTCACCTGTGGGGACAAGGACAGGAACCCGCTTGCACCCGCAGTGCTGCTGCATGCAGGCAGACTGGCCGAGTGCCCATGAGCCTTGTCCTCCCCCCCCACCCCAAGCCAGTGTCCCCACCAGTCACACTGGGGCAGGCAGATGGGGACACCAGCAGCCCCTAGTGTGCAGGTGGATGGCTTGCAGGCACCTATTTCGGGCACAGAGAGCGCCACCGTCATGGCCACACAGACGAAGAAGGCGGGCAGGAGTATCTGTGAGAAGAGGGCCTTGGTGTTGCGCTTGGCGCAGTGGAAGCGTTTGACAATCAGCCCGTGGAACTGGCGTAGCTTCAGCCATGAGCCCTCCAGCTTGAAGCTCCCCTGCCCATCCAGGTCATGGTCCTCCACCTCCACCTCTGCCTCTTGCTCTGTGAGGGGAGAAGGACATCAGCCCCCCTGGCTCAGCTGCTCCCACACCCACCTTGGCCTCCAGGGAGCTGAGCTGGGCACTGAGCCAGGTGCAGCCACCCCAAGGGACAGGGCAGCACCCAACCCTGATGGCCACCAAGCCACAGCAGCATGAAGCAAGGCAGCTGGCTGGAGGGTTCCTCTTGGCCCAAGATGGGAAATTTAGACAATAGTTTTAGAAAACCAACCCAAATTGGTGCTTTTTGGCAGCACCCCTCCATTTTCCCATGAGCTCTCCCAGTTGTCGAGGTGTCAGCGCAGTCAGGAATAGAGGATGGGACATGGGTGGGGGGACCCAGCAGGCGCGGGGCTGGGGCTCAGGGAGCTCTGCTGCGGCACTGTCTCGGCTCTGCCTCCCACAACCCAAGTCACTACACTCAGAGCAGCCCCAGCTGGGGAGGCAGGGTGGCGCATCACTGAAATCATCACCAGAGGTGCTGAGATAACCCAGAAAAGGATTTGTGATTAAAACAGCAGCCTCAGGGCACCTGCCTGCATCCACCATCCTCCAGCAATCCCAACATACAGATAGGGAAAGCCCCAAGCCCAAGTCAGGTTACGGAGGGCAAAGCCACCAGCCAGAAGACAACTCCGTGCCCAAGGGCCAAGAGGAGACAACCTGACCAGGCACCAGTGTGAGGAGTGAGCGCGTTAGTGGGGCAAGTCTGCAAGGTGGCACCCGTGGGATCCGAGGGAGGCAAAGGGCAGAGTTAACACCAGCTGCGCCCACTGGCTCCGTGTCTCAGCACAGAACCCTCCCACGCACACCCTACCAGTTTGGGGGTGCAAACTGGTGGAAGCACCTGTTACCAGCCCTCCCACCCAGGCTGAGGTTCTCTGGGTGCAGGGTCTTCAGATGTATCAGACTCCCCGTGGGGTCTTGCCCCAGCAGGGTCTCGCTCCCCACCCCTGACACACCTGCATGCCCTGGCCAGGGCCAGCTCTGCTCTGCCCAGGTGCAGGGATGGGCACTGCCACTGCCCTGGCCACCCTCTGTGTCCCAGCTGAGCATCTCACCCAGCCCCTGCCGCTGGCCGGGCACCAGTGGCACGAACCTTGCAGACTGATGTTATCGGGGTCCTGCCGGTTATCGAACAGGGGCGCGTAATCCCCAAAGAATTCGGAATAAGCCCCACCTTCATCACCCCGCATGGAGCCCACTGAGAAGGCCGAGTGCAGGGATGCCTGTGACTGCGCCAGCTTGGAGCAGGTCACCAGGTTGCTAAGCTCCACCTCGGGCCTCTCTGGCACGGCTGCTTCAGCAAGGGGCTCCCCATTGGCCTCGGGTTTTGAGCCCAACTCAGGGACAGGTGGCCGCAGAGCATCCTTCTTGGACTCCTTCATGTCTGGAAGGAGAAAGGGGGTTGCCACTGGCCATGCCATCCTTCACCATGGTATGGCAGCAGGGACAGATCTGCCCTGCAAACCCAGAGCAGAGCAGAAGCCGGCTGCCCTTGGCCAGGATGGGCTCCGCTGGAGACCACTCCTCCCTTTGGGAAGGGAGACTCCTGCAGCCACACGCAAGGGGAGCCACCAAGCCCATGCAAAGGCACACAGCCCCTTACCAGCCCAAGCAGCACCATGTGCCCCCCCAAAGCCCGTACCCACGTCGCTGTTCTCCAGAGACTGGTCCTCCTCAGACACCTTCAGGAAGACCTCTTCCAGTGTGGTGTCCATCAGCCCGAAACTGGTGAGGTCCAGCTCCTCCAGGCTCTGCTCCAACTGCTGCAGAGGCAAAGTGCTGCGTGAGGAGGGCAGAAGGTGCCTGCAGTGCCACGGCCCCCTGTGACCACCTGTCTGCCCACCTCGCCAGCTCCTGTGGGTACCTGGAAGAGCCTCTCGAAGCAGCCCTTCTTGACAGCCTCACTGGGCAGGATGTAGGAGAGCTCAGTGTTGGTGTCTGAGATGAGGAGGCAGGAGGCCACATATTTCTTGATGAACTGGGAGACGCGAGGCTCAGAGCAGGGGCTGATGGAGGAGTGGGCAGGGGGGCTGTGTGGCTGGCCTGGCTCTGTGGCAGAGGGGCAGCACTGGTCGGCCACTTCACACCCGGCTTCCCACCAGGACCCACCATGTCCACCCTACACCCCAGTGCCACAGGGGCTTCTCCAGCCTCCATCACAGGGTGCTGGTGGCTTCCCAGCTGTCCTGCCTGGCTTGGGGATGATGCTCTGCACCATGGCCCACACTGGACGTCTCGGTGGGCAGCCCACAGGCCAGACAGAACCAGCGCCTGGAGGCAAATGTCACCACACAGGGTCTAACCTGGGATCCAGGAGGGAGAAATCAAGGCTGAGCAATGCCACTTCCTACACCCCTGCCCCATCCCCCTCCACCCTCCATGTGGCCTACGGAGACTCGGGGTGGGAGCACTTGGGTGTTGACCTCGTTTCTTTCCTGGACTGAAGAAGGGCTGGTCCCATCTACTCCTCTAACCACAGGGTCCCGCTGCCCCCCAGACCTGTGCCCTTCCTGGTGTCCGACTGCTTCTTCACCACTGTCAGCTTGTAGCCATCACCATAGGTGCTCTTGAGGAAAAGCGGGGAGCCGCAGCACTTGAGCTTGCCATGGGAGATGATGGCAATGCGGTCACCCAGAAGGTCGGCCTCATCCATGTGGTGCGTGGAGAGCAGGATGGTCCTCCCTGATGGTGGCACAGAGCCTCAGTGGAGGGGCCAGGGCCACTGCAGCCAGAGGAGCAATGCTGGGCTCTGCCCACCTCCATTCACCTGGCTTATACTTGAGGATGAGGTCCCAGATGGCCCTGCGTGCGTACGGGTCCACACCAGCTGTGGGCTCATCCAAGATCACAGCCCGTGACCCACCCACGAAGGCAATGGCCACTGACAGCTTCCTCTTCATGCCCCCTGAGAGGGTCTGCACCAGGGAGTGGCGTTTGTTGGAGAGCTCCAGGTCCTCAATCATCCTGGGGACAGGGGAGAAGCACCATGAATGCTGGGGGGGGGGGGGGGGGGCGTACTGGCACCCAGTGCCTGCGGGGATCACATGACACCTCTTCCCCATGTGGTACCTATGGCCCTCGGCTACTGGGACAGCCCAGCTGCAGCCAGGTTACAGAACCATCCTCTGCTGGCTTCCACAGCCTGATACCCCAAGTTTTGGAAAACACTTGGTGGAACTGCTCCAGGGGACATCTCTGCTACCAGATCACCCACCACAGCTCAGCCAGCAGGAAGGGGACCCACTCATGCAAAAGGCACAAATGGGGCAAAAGGAGCTGGAGGGTGCCTACTTGTCCATCTCCTTGCGGATCTCCTCCTCCGCCATGCTCTTGAGCTGTGAGTAGAACCAGAGGTGCTCCTCCACCGTCAGCCTGTCAAAGAGCACATTGTGCTGGGGACACATGCCCAGGTTCTTCCGGATCTCATCCATCTCCGTCCGGATATCGTGGCCGTAGATGGTAGCGGAGCCCGAGGTCGGAGGGAACAAGCCAGTGAGGATGGACCTGAATGGATGGAGAAAGGCAACAACATGAGGGACCCTGTATGCCTCTGTCTGGTCCCAATTCCAACCACCACCTCCAGGAGCATCTGCTGGGCCCCAGACAGAGCAATGTCAGTGCAGGGCCATGCGCTGGCTGCTTGTCCCCCTTTTGTGCCACCCCCACACCCACACTGCTGCCCTCTGGGCATGGCACCAGCTGCCACAGGGCCCTGCAAGGCCATCACACAGCACCTTCCCCACCCGTTGCAGCTGGCTAGAAGGACATGGCCCACATCCACCCTGACGGGCACTCACATGGTGGTGGTTTTGCCCGCGCCGTTGTGCCCCAGGAAGGACACCACCTGGTTCTCATAGAGGTTGAGGCTCAGCTTGTTCAGCGCCAGCTTCTTGTCCGTCTTGTAGACCTTGGTGAGCTTGTCAATGCAGACAACCAAGGGGAGGTGGGTCGGCTCGTCCTCAATGCCCCGTGTCTCCTCTGCCATGAGAGAAGGATGGTGAGGAGCCAGGGGGTGGCAGGGAGACCAGGCTTGCAGCAGGGCTCCCCAGGGAATGAACCTCCCCTCCTCCATCCCATAGTGGCTGTGCTGGCCCATGGCCCCTTTCCCTCTGCTTCTCGCTCGCCAGCTTCTCCCCTCCCACTCCCAGACCAGCAGCAGCACCTAGCCCAGGATCCTGCCCCAACAAGGGCACAGGGGACACACAGGGGTCCATGCAGGACCCTGCAGCAGAGCCAGGGCCATCCCTGGGCCATCTCCCACTGCCCCTGTCTGCCCTTACCCAGCCTCCGGCTCTCCATGGCACAGGCCTGATCCTCCTCCATGATGCTGAGGCGGGTGGTGTGGGACCAGGGCCAGGTCCACTCCCAGGTCTCCACTCGCCCATTGCCCAGCCAGTAGGACTTCTGGAAGGGGAAGTACCAGGGCCGCGGCAAGCCGAACATGCCTGCAAGCACAGTCCCTATGGAGCGAGGACCAACCGTGCACCCATGTCTGTGCAGAAGCTGGGCAAGGGCTGGGGCAGAGCTCAGCATGGGTACAGGACTTGGAAGTTTCCCTAGCTCAAGGACATCACTGCAGGGTGGGGGCTGCAAGCGCCCCGGCCAGCTGGGCTCAGGGCAACGCTGCTGGGCTGTGCAAGGCAGCAAAGTTCTTTAGGCTTTGGGTTGGGCCTGGCTCACGCTTCAGTTTTACCAGGAAAGCAAAGGAAGCAGGTGAGACCCCTCCCCAAGCAGGCGATAAAGGGGAATAGTGCTCCAGCCACCGACACCTTGCTTTGCTACAGTTGGCCAGTGAACTGAGACATGCAACTGAAGATCTCCAAGGAACCTGCTGGTGTCACCAGTGGGTCAGGGCATGCAGGCAGGTGTCCCAACAGGGCACACACAGGGGACCCCAAAGGCACGTTGTGCCAAATCCCACCATGTCAGGGCTGAGCACTGCCAAGAACCAGCAGGACCCCAGTGAGGAGGCTCCCATAAGATTAGAGGTGCCCTTATGCCCCACTGCCCAGACGTACCCGGGTGCACAGCCTCAATGTACCACGTGAGCACCCCGTACACCACGGCATCCACGATTAGCATCATCATGGACAGCAGGAGGTTGAAGTCGTCTCCTTCCACAGGTGACTGGCTGAAGGTGTGCCACTGGATGCCCACGCCAGCCACCTCATACAGTGCAAAGTACTTGGAGCCCAGCCCAAAGGCTGTGGTGGACATGAGGGACTGCAGAGATGTGGAGGGAAAGGAAGGGGATGTCAGCAGGAACCACAGGCCAGCTCTGGAGGAACAGGTTGGGGCAAATTCCTACCCAGTGCTGCCCCACCCAGCCCCATGGAGATGGTCCCTGCCCTGGAAGGTCCCAAACCTTCTGGAGGTGCCTCCAAAGCCCCATGGACAGTTGGTTCATACAGGCAGAGATTTGCCCAGGGCTTGGTGACAGCTTGGTGGCCTGTGAACTGGACATGGGGTGCTTGGGGCAAACCTGGGGCCAAGCACCTCCCCATCAGCTGCAGCCAACTCACCGCGATGCACTTTTCAAAGGCCGTGATCTTGTCATGTGCCACCTCCTCCCTGATGGCCACGTACATGTAGGGCACATAGCTGAGGAAATAGATGATGCCGCCACAGGCAGAGGCCAGCTTGGCCTTGGAGTAGAGCACTGACACCAGGAAGCTGCAGGGAGGACAGCATAACCTCAGATCCTACCCCACACCATCTGATTTTGGTGGTGTTGAGGTGATAAATTGGCCTCTCAAATCAGCAGGCTGGGGGGGACCTGTGCCCCTCTACAGGCCCTTGCCCTTGACAACACAGCTCCCAGCATCCTCGCCCCATGGTACAAAGACCCCACCACTGCCCATGCCCCCTCACCCCACGGAGTGGACCAGGCAGCTCACCAGAACATGATGGTGGCCACTGCATAGATGGTGAGAAAGAGCCAGATGATGAGGACATCACTGTGCATCAGGACCTTGCCATACTTCAGGATGGCGGTGAGCGCCGTGACTGAGATGGAGAGCTGAATGAAGCCGGTGATGAACCAAGCCACCCAATGTACTGCATTGTTCAAGCCCATCATCTTCATCACCTGCAAGGACAACACTGCTCAGCAGGGCTGTCCCCTGCCCTGCACATCCCTGCTGCCTCACTCACTGGGGCTGGGAGAGCAACAGGTAGCACTGAGGGGTCCCTGGGGGCTGCTGGGAGTGGGCAGGCCACAGCACCCTGTGCCAGGGTGCCAATAGGCTCAGCTCCCTCTGGTGCTGGGCAGGGCGTGTGCCAGGGACACTCGGAAGGACTGGCTCAGCCCAGGGATGTGGCATCTGTGCCCACCCCAGTTCACGTGCCCCAGAGACAAGGGGAAGGTGCCCATGGACACAGCACAGGACTCAGAGCTCAGAGGTGCCAGCTCCTCCCCAGGGATCTCTACCACCACCCCTACCTCCTTCAGGCGATGCTCCTTCTCTGTCACAATGTGCTGGATCATCATGGCCACAGAGTAGACCCAGGAGATCACCATGCACAGGGGCATCATGTGCTCAATGACAAAGAGGAAGCTGGTGGTGTAGAGGAAAAGAGAGGAGAGCTGGACGGTGGCACCACCGCAGAGACCCAGGGAGACCCTGAGGCACAGGGAACCGGAAGGGCTCTCCTACCACATGGGGACAACCAGCCCTCTGGTTCAGCAGCTACTTAGTGCTCTGAAAGAGCTTCTCCAATGCACCCATAGGACAGTCTGGTATCCTGGCTGTCAGGTCCTGGCAGGCAGGTGGGCAGCAGCCGTGGGCTCAGCCCGGTGCCCTGCCTACCTGGTGTGAACGGGGCCCTATCCACCCTCCTCCCCTGGAAGGCTGGTGGCTCTGGGACTTCTCCAGGTGCTTCCTCCAGACCACTGTGTTCAATAACCACCGACAGACCCATGTGGCATCCATTCACCACACTGCTCTTGTTCTCCCTAAGTCTTTCAGCCACCAAGACACCCCACAGCCATGAGTTTCTCACTTCAGCTGTGAACTGGGCACAAAATCCTTCCCCTGCTTGCCTAGCCTGCTGGTCCAAGGAACAGAGCTTAACTGGTTGCTTATCACTCCCAATGTCACCAACCTGTCTCAGGCCCCCAAACTTGTCCCCTTTTCCCAGCTGAAGTGTCCTGGCCTGCAAAGAAGAGGGAAAGTCCTGCCCCTGCCCACCCTGACCATGCAGGTGTTACTCACTCATCCCGCGTATAACACGGGTATGGGAACATCTGCACATAGTTGCCGGGCTCCACCACATCATGGCCAACAAATGTGTTGATGAGGGCGCGCTCCATCATGTCTGGGGAGGAGGAGAGGCCAGGCTGAGCGGGCAGTGCGGGCAGGGACCAGGCATGCGGGCAGCTGTGGCAGGGAGCTGGCACTCACCCTGGATCCAGACAAAGCCATAGAGGAAGTAGAAGCGACCGCCGGTGTTGGGGCCAGGCCTCCAGTATGCCCGCCGGATCTCATTGGTCTTCTCCGTGAAGCTGGAGTTCTGCCGGATCTTGTACATGACGTGCGGGGGCAGCGAGCCATCCCTGTTGGTCTGGAAGATGACACCTGCAGGCAGCAGGAGAGGCAACATGGGAGATGGCTACATCAGCTGGCCTGCAGCAACAGGCAGGAACATGGAGGGGTTCAGTGTGTCCCAGCCAAGGGCACAAGGGCTGCCACGGATGAGGAGGGTGGGCATGGCCCTGGCATGGGATGTGAGGGCACGTGGACTGCAGGCAGTGGCAGTGGGGGAGCCAGGACAGTGGAAGGGTGTTGCGCCCGGCAGGGCTTGGCCAGGGGCAGAGGACGGGTACCATGAGATGGTCGGTCTGATCATCCACCCAATGAATGCACCAAGGGAGCCACGTCCCAAAGCCAGTGGGCCCAGCCTGGAGCCCAGCTGGAGAAGGACATGGCTTCAGGGACCCCTGTGAAGGGTCTGGTTTCCAGGGACATACTGGCAAAGACTGTGACGTTGTCCTGGTAGGCCTGGTTCAGTGTGTAGTTGACAATGCTCTCCTCATCTGGGAAGCCTTTGAAGATGTCCACGCTGACCTGGTGGGAGGGGAAGGCTGGGGAAACCCCACTGGCCCTGACAGGTCTGGTAAGCAGACCCTGTTCACGGTGCAACATATACCACCCACAGTCACCCTGCGAGCCCCCAAATCCAACAGTGGATAGGCACCTCCACCACCCTACCCCAAAGCTCCTGACACTGCAGAAGCCACTATCTCCTCCAAGGCTCCTGTCCCACAGCCTTAAGGAGGTCTGAGTGGACCCGACCCCTCTTCAGCCCTACAGAGCCCAGCTGTGGGCAGTGGGTGCCACTCCAGCACCCATGTTCCCGTGGGCAGGCACAACCACACCTTGGCCATGAAGTGGACCCAGCCGCAGGCAGCATTGTCAATGGTGTCCAGCTGCTGGAGCAGGATGCTGGTGTTGGGCAGGGAGAAGTTGCCATTGAGAAAGTTGTGGAGAACATCGCTGTCGGAGACATTCAGGATCTCTGGGTGCTTGTGAAGGTCGGCGGTGAACTGGGACAGGGAGGGAGACACAGGAAGGAGAAGTTGGGGTACCCCCTACCTCTCAGGCCCCTGTCCTCCCCATGGACAGAGACAGGACCCAACACTCCTCCTGGGGACAGCGTCCACCCTGCACAGGGAACCAGTCTGGTCCTCGCAAGAGGAGGGTGGGCACCCAGGAGTACCTGAGAGCTTCACATGAAGGGCAGGACACCCCCTTCTCCCACCCCCGGGGCAGTAAAGCCCAGGTAGACTCGGTCCCCTCCGCACTATCCTACCTGCTGCAGCCAGCGGATGCGTCTCTGCAGCCTGCCCTCCTCGAGGTAGGCGCGGATCTCAGGGGAGATGTTCAGCCACGCCTTGGCGTAGCGGGTGACGTTGCCCACGAAGGCAAAGGTCTCATTGGCCTGGCAGGGAGGAAGGTCACACAGCGGGAAAAGGCAGAGGCCCCCCTGCTCTCTGGGATGGCTAGCGGCCATGGAGGCATCTGCCCACTTCCCAGCAGGCATCGCTACCCCAACAAGGGCCAGGGCAGCTGCCTGCTTCTGGCAGCTCTGGCTGGCAGCTGGCCCTCCCCACTCAGCCCTGGCCCTGCTCCTCTGGGCACAGAGGTCCTGCGGAGCAGGGCTGGTGGGAGAGGAAGGAGGGGGTTTCCAGCCTCTGCACCCTCACCTTCAGGATGACCTTGTCCACTTCGGTGCCCACAGGTGCATACAGGATTTTGGGATTGCTGGTCATCAGATGCACGAGAAGGCCCAGGTTTCGCTGCTCCTTGCTGGTAAAGCCCAGCGAGCTCATGTTGCCCTGCTTCAATGCCTCAGGCTCGATCGTCCTGTAAAGGGGGCTCAGGCTGCCAACTCCACTCCAGCCTCAGCACGCCTCACTGCAGGCAGTCCCCACCCCTACCCATGAGGGGATTTCACACCAACTCCCATGCCAGCACGGTGCTGCTCAGCACAGGGAGCTTTCCTCAGCCATGGCACAAGGATGCGGTGCAGCATCCATCTCCCACATGCTCAAGTGATGACTGGGGCCTTTGACGGCTGGCAGAGGCAGGATGGGCTCTCCCACACCCCTGTCCTGACCAGAGAGCACCTGGATCTAGCCCTCTCAATCCCCTGGGGCTCCTACCGGTTGTTGCCGCAGAGGATGGGCTGAAGCCCAGCCCAGAGCTGCACAAATGCCGAGAACTGCCCCTGGGGGTTGTCGCTGCCAGCCAGGCCACCCCCAGTGCCCTCCTCCTCTGCCGTGGCATTGCTGGCTGTGGCGTTGGCACTGGCCCAGCTGGTGCTGTTGGCAGTGGGTGGCGGGGCCTTGCTGGTGCAGGCTCCCCTGGGCAGCAGCTTGGCCAGTGCCGAGAGGATGTCCACATCGTGGAGAACCTTCTCCATCTCCACCAGGTCCTCCAAGAAGGCGTGGAGGCGCTGCTGGGCGGCTGTGCTGTTCACCTCATCCAGTTTCAGCTGCGAGGAAAAGTGAGCAAGGGGTTACCCATGGCTGGGATGACAGGGACCTGCTCACCAGTGTGAGGGGAACAAGGGGGACCCCAAGCAGTGGCATGTCCGCTTTCTTGGTTAAAAGGTTGGAGCTGTGCCCACCTGGGGCCCCAGACTCATTGCAATGCATCCGTGGCTATCAGGCAGTGGGAGTGCAGGCAAATGCTGGCAGGGTCTTGTTGGGGGACACAAGATGTCCCTTGTGGTCACGGAGGACCACCCTTCCTGCCTGAGGGACACGTCAGACTTGGGTGGGCCAAGAGGGGGGATCTCAGAGCCAGCCTTGAGGAGCTGTGCCACCAGGGACACTGCCAGTCCTGGGGAGAGAAGCCTGCAGGGACACACTTGGCGGATGCTGGGGACACCCAGCCCCACCCAATGGGCAGCATCTGAGCAGGTGCCAAGAGGGGGAATCATCAGGGTCCCACCATGGGGCTGGGCAGGGGGTGCCCATGTGGGGTAAAGAGGTGATCAGGAGGGGCCGGGACATGTAACGGAGCCCCCTGTCCCTACACATCTCCCGGTGAGTAGGGAAACCCTGCCCAGGTCTTGTCCCTGCCCCACAGCCCACACCACAGCTGATGGGAAGCACATCCCGCAGCCCTGCTCTCACCCTGGTGATGATCTTGGGGGTGTCCAGCTGGTCCCGGAGCTCGGCAGCCAGCTGGGTGAAGCGCTCCTGGCGGGCGGCCCGGCTGCCATTGCAGGCCAGCACCCAGTACGCCTGCAGCAGCGGCTGCTGCCCAGGAGCCACGCGCAGGAGGTGGCGCAGCCCCCCTGGGCTCTGCTCGCATGTCAGCTGCTCCAGCACTGGCCCGGTGAAGAGGACACCCTGTGAGACAGGGAGCCATAAGGGCACAGCCCCAGTTGCAGGAACATTGGGTGACAATGCCCATCCTGGCAGAGCAGCTGCCCGTGTACCCTGGCTCACCCCACGAGGCGCTCACCTCCATCTCGGTGACAAAGGCCTGGGAGCTGTCAGAGGTGGTAGGTGCTGGGGCAGTGCTGGCTAGGCCGAGGGCCTGGGAGAGCAGGCGGAGCAGTGCCGGCCGGTGCAGGGCTGCCGCAGGGTCCCGCAGCACCCTGTGGACCAGCCCTTCCTGTAGGTTCCTCCAGCTGCTGGGGAGGCTCTTCTGCAAGAGGACCAATGGGGGTGGCTGGTCATGCAGGAGCTCCCTGGGGTCCTTCTCTGTGTGTCCCGAAGCACATGTGAATGGCCCCACAGCACCCTCGTCCACATTCTCCATGGGAAGGGGAAGAAAAGGTGACGTGCAGATGGGGGGAACATGGGTCCCCTGCACCCCAGCCACAGGAGGGAACAATCTCCCCTGCTCTCTCCACAGCCACCGTCCAGGCAGTGCCATCACCCATTGCGATGGGAAAGCAAGGCATGGACATTGGTGTGCCTCAAGCACTGGGGGAACCGGTGGCAGCACCAGGACGGGACCCAGCCATCCCTGCTGCTGCTCTGGCCACCTGACAGCATCCCATCGCATCCTCTCTGCTGAGATGGACACCCCCAGATAGCCCCGTGGCAAGACATGGAGGGCACACGGAGGACAAGCTCTGCCCCACCATGTCCCCTGCATGTGGCACTGCTCACCTCCAGCTGCGTCATCTTCTCACCAGGGTCAAACCCATCCCACAGATCTTGCTCATGGGTCTCATCGGGTACCATAGGAAACGAACCGAAAAACAGGTGGTACACCTGCACCAGGGATGGAAGCGGGGCTGCCAAGCGTGCCGGGAGCAGAGGCACCTGTTTGCCCAGCAATGCCCCGGCATGAGGTGGCAGGGCAGGATGAGTTCTGGCCAGCTGCTTGCTGACTCCCATTCTGTGGGTCTGGTGGTCAGGGCTGTCTAGGTCAAGATGTGCCCATGCGCTGGGGCAGTGCAGACCCCTGCAAAGCCTGGCCCTGCAGCGCTGTGTGGTCACCCACCTCCCACAGGTCATCACCTACCTCCTGCAGGTTGTCACCCACCTCCCGCAGGTCAATGCTGGAGCCCAGGAGCAGCTCAGCTGTGCTGTTGGGGAGGGACAGATTCTGCATCAGGAAGCGGTGCAGCTCACCCCGGTCCTTGGCTGCCCAAGCAAGCGTGAAGCCGGAACCTGGCAAGGAGCAAGGCAGGGGCGTCAGAGCAGCCTGCCAGCATCAGGGACATGGCGCAGCCCCACAGCTGGCCTTGCCTGGCATGCAGCAATGTGGGACAGTGGCAGAGCACTGCCATACACCATCACAACGCTGGATGCCTGGTGGGTGGGCATCTCCATCCCTGCCTGCACAGGCAGCCGGGGTCAGACAGGACACAGCCTACCTGCTTGATTACTGAAGTGGGTCTCCACGGAGCTGGGCTCGCTGCTGCTGAGTGCCTCCAGGCGCCGGCGCAGCAACTCCAGCTCCTCCTCCAGCCCCGGGTGCTGCGGGTCAAAGAGGCTGCTCTGTTCCACCACTTCACTGAGGTGCTCCAGTAGCTGTGTCACCCTGCGAGAGCCCAGCACCACCGTGGCTTCAGGGGCAGGGACAGAGGGATGGGGACGCCTTCTACAGATGGGGCAAGAGGGACGAGACCCTCGGGTGCACGGGGCAGCACTGCTACCTGCCATGGGGCACTGCAGCCCCAGGAGCTGCCCTCACCTGCACACTGAATCCACCATGCCAGTGGTGCAGAGGAGAGCCCCAGAGCCTCAAGGTGTCCCCGAGGGCCACCGCCATCCTCCTCCCAGCACCAGGCACATGGGAGCCCATGGGAGAATGGGCTGAGATGTCCCCTGCACTGTGGGGACACAGCGCTCTGCACCCAAGCACTTTGGGGGACACAGGCTTGTGCCTTGTCTCTGGCAGGGCAGTGCCAGAGTGGGAAGGGGCAGGCTGCACGCAGGAGTGTGCAGGGCAGGAGGAGGAAGTGTGCAGCGAGGGCACGACTCACGTGGAGTTGGAGTACTGCAGGAAGCCAAACTCATCACGCTGGCCATCGGGGCACAGGGACTGCATGACGGGCAGGATCCCGGCTGAGGTGAGCGGGGCTGCCGTGTAGAAAGCTGGAGCCAGCGAGAGAGCACAGAAGAGGCCGGGCAAGGTGCGGGCAGGGTAGGAGGAGAGGCAGGGGAGGCAGGAGGCCACCAGAGAGACAGACACTCAGTTCAGAGAAGCACGCGCTGGGCCCAGCGAGCCCCGCAGGAGGTTGGCGGCCAAGGGCAGAAGTCTGCAGCTATCCCACCAAGGCTGTCCTCGGCTGATGGCCCCTCGGGGTTGTGGGCAGCTCCTGCCACCCTGGCTCCTGCCGTCTTGCCCCTGCCTGCTCACCCCTGGGTGACAGGTCCCTCCCGCCCCAGGACGATGCCGACTTCTGCCACTTGCCCCCAGGACAGCTGCCAACCTCCCCCGGCATCTTGGCCCCTCTTGTTAGTAACCTCAGAGGCACCGCCGGATCTCCAGAGGAAGAGAAGGAGGAAGAATACGACAGGGCAAATAGAGTTGTCATCTGCAGCTCCCCGAGCCCCCAGCCTCCCCCCTGCCTGGCTGCCCTGAAGTGCAGCTGCTGGAGGTGGGTGGAAATGGAGACATGATGCCAGTGAGATGGAAGAAATGAGGAGCAGCAAGGGGACAGCAAACCTTCCCTCCTCCACCGGTGCTGAGCCGTGGTCCCTGCCGGGTTCTTTCCACATCCTTCCTGGGGGCAGGGCAAGGCCCCAGAAGGGCCCTGCCCAAAGGGGACCAGAGGTTGTCACTGGGCAATGTCAGGCAGGGACACTGCTCTTGCCACCGCAGCCGGTGACCCCGTGGTTAGAGGCGGGTCAGTGCTGTTAACACAGCTGCGACAGGCAGCGACTGGTGAAGATAGGCTTCTGGCAGGGACAATGTACAGGCTAGGGCAGGAACGCACATAGCATGGAACAGGCTAGTAGCCTGATGGGGTGGTGGGACAGATGGTGGTGGCCACACCAGGCTTTGCTGACAAAGCCAGCGCATGGGTGGCATCTTGCTGGCCTCCAGGCTCATAGTAGTGCCATGTCCCAGCTCATCTCGGCTGCAAGGGGCCAGGACAGGGACCTGATGCAGGGGTGGGAGCGATCTCCAGCCCCTTGGGGACCAGCCAGGGGAGGCACAAGCAAGACTGAGTGACCACAGGCCACCACATGGGTGCCAGCACCCAGCAGCGTCTGCCCCAGGAGGGAGGTGAGAAGAATCACAGAATCATTTATGTTGGAAAAGACCTTTAAGATGACTGAGTCCAACCATTAAGAAGGGGTAGGACAAGCCTCCACCTGGCCCGGAGAGCCTTCTGCAGCCCAGGAGGCTGGGGACATTGCCACTGGCAGCCCCAGCACCTGGGGAACCCGGCACTGCTAACCCCATGGGTACACCACCAACTCAGTGGGGACACCACCAGGGGGACTGGTCCTGGCTGGGCAGCCCCCAGGGAGGACCAGGCAGGGGCCACGCTGTGCTGCCTAAGCTCATCTTCACCATCCACAGAGGAAGGCAATGGGGTTACAGAGGTGTGGATTAGGCCAGAGTGAGTTGATCTCTTTCTCCCCAAAATATGTAGCCGGCACAGGCAGGGGAAGGGGGGAGGCACCCACCCGCCCCACCAACTTACAGACTGGCACATGCAGTAGAGGCATGGAGGGCAGGCAGGCAGGGGAGATGGTGGGAAAGAAAAAGAAAACATGAGCAAAAAGAAAGAAGAACCAAACTGAAAAACCACACAATACAGAGCACACATCAGTGCCAGGGCAGGAACCAGGGCAGTGCCCACCACCGCCCACAGCTGGACCTGCACTCGCAGCTGGGCTCTCACTAGCTGGCATGCGCTCACACACAGGCTTGGACCATCATTACACCAGGTCACCACTGCCACCAACTCCCAGCATCTGCCCCTGGCCCCACTGCACCACCCACACAAGAGCACCCGCCGGGGTGGGCATCCCACAGGGCACCTCGATGCCACATGGACCCTTGGCGAGCCAACAGCCCTACTCCACTGCCTCATCCCAGTGGCACAGCCCGTGGGCACCGGCACCCGTAGCTCCAGTTGCACATCTCCAGGATCCCCCAGCTCCAGTCCCATCAATTTGTCACTTTGCCAGGTCCCCAGAGCACCCCCACAGCCAGGCACAGGGCTCCACACAGTGTATTTTCCCCCCAGCATCACAAGGAGCTGGGGAGCCCTTCCCAGCGCAGCCCCAGCTGCTCCTTGAGCGCTTGGGCGTGACTGTGGCTGTCCCAGCACCATCAAGCTCCATCTCCCTTTTTCCCCCACAGAACATCCCTGCTGATGGCAGCCACAGGCTGGTTGGTGCTGCCACCCCCAGGGGAGCCCCCCTGCTGCTGGGACTGACTCTGGCTCTCCAAATCCCCTGTGTCTGCTCCACCAGCCCCAGGCTGCAGCCCCTGCCCAGCACTATGTCCCCCAAAAGGCCCCTCTGGGTCACTGTCAGCTGTCACAGCCCCCCACCCCCACCCTAAGGCTGTCCCTGGGGGGGCTGGAGCAGCTCTCCAGAGCCTCGGGGTGGCCCTAAGTGCAGGTGCCCCAGACATCACCCTACTGGCACTCACCTTCCTTCACAGGGATGGTTGGCTTCTTCTGCCGCAACCCCAGGAGGATGAAGAAGAGCACCAGGGGGATGAAGATCTCAAAGGCCAGCACCCACTGGGGATGACACAAAGCAGAGGGATTGTGATACCTGGGGACAGGACCCAGCTACCAAGGAGGAGCGTGGGCAGGACAGGGGTCCCTGGGGCACCGGTGCAGTGCAGCACTGTGTCTTGCAGGTGGCTGGTGGCACCATCACTGCTCAGCCAGAGGCAAACAGGTCCCTGGGCATCTGAGGATCTCCTGCTTGCCCCTGCCTGCTCCATCCTGCCCAGGGGCAACTTGGGACAGGAGAAGGTACCACAGAGCGGATGGATCCCTACTCCAGCAACACAAACAGGGTGCTGGGGCTCAAGACCAGCCCCAATGGGCCACTGCAGCTGGGGCTGCCCAGGGGTGATGACCCCAAGTCCTTGCTGGGGCTGCCCAGGGGTGATGACCCCAAGCCCTTAAGGCTGGCAGAGTTGCAGGCCTCCATCCTGGCAGTGCCCTCACAGCCCATACATAGCTGCCCAGCATGATGTCCCCCTACCACCCATGCCGCCACTGGGTCCCACCCACGGAACTATGCAGGGGGCAGACCCTGACACCATTAGGGCGAGGTTTGGTTCAGCCAGGCCCTGGCACTATCTCCAGGTGCAACTAGGAGACAGTGGGGGGGTTGTGGCACCCCCTCTATGCCCTCCCAGAAGTCTACAGCTGCACAGGATTTCCACTGGCAGCATATGGTAAATCACAGCAAATCCCCTGGAATCCCCAACCCCAGTCATGCAGGCAGCCCAGCCTGGGCTTCATGCCCAGAGGCCCTGGGGATGGGCATCAGCACCTTCAGCCACCAGCAGGAGCAGGCACCCAGCACGCCCAGCATGCTGCCAGTGCAGCTACTGGCTGTTTGCACCGGGCGTGCCCAGGCCATATCACAGCCCCACTGCCCCCACTGCCGAGTGGGAGAGAACTACTGTAGGTGGGGAAACTGAGGCACAGTGTGAGGTGAGCCAACCTCAGCTCGCTTCAGAGCCAGATCAGACCCTGGCACCTGCTGCCACCACAGGCAGGGCAAGGCCCAGCTCTGCTGCCGGAAAGGTGCCCACTACGGCACCAGCACCTCCCACCAGGCTCCCACACCAGCCTGGTTGTACACCCAGATTGTGGGGGAGGCAGAGACAGGCAGAAGAAGGGCTGCAGGGAATGGGGATGGCAGATGCCCCAGGAGCAGTGCCAGGACCAGGGGATCCCCATCTTTCTGGCACCACCAGTCCCAGGCACGGTCCCTGATGTCACTGTCCCTGTACAAGGAGGGGTGGCAAGGGACACCCTGACCTGCTCTGCCGGCCCCATGGCTCCTGCCCTGCCACTTGCTGCCTGCACCCGCCCCCCTGCCTGTTTACCAAGCACACAATCAGGCCTCTGTGCCCAAGCGCCCGTCGGACCGTCCCCCCACACCCACGCCAGGCTGTACCAGGCTCCCTTAGGGACTGTTGGGTCCATGGGGGCAACAGGAGGGACCTGCTTTTTGTTATTTTTTTAAAGCAGGTCGTTGACATTTTGCTCATCTCCTTCCCCAGAGACATCCCCTGTCCCTGACCCCTCCTGCACTGCCACATGTTGCAGTGCTAGGGCAGGCTTTCCCCCCACCACTGGCACCCGTGTTGACATGGCAATGTGCCGACACGGCAGCAGAGCGGGGCTTACCAGCCCATGCCTCTGGGACTGATCCTGCCCCTTTGGTCCCCAGGGCTGCCCCTGCTGGGGTGTCCCAGGTATGGGGGGGCCCCAGGGCTGCCTTACATCCACAGTGGGGCAGAGGCACCAGCATGCAGCAGGGGGAAGGGGAAAGGATGCTGTCCCAAAGGAGCCCTGACCCCCCCAGGGTGGCACCCACCAGGGGCATCCAACACTGGCACAGCCTGGGGACAGTGGGGTCCCTGCCTTCAGGTGCAGGACACTGGGGGACATTTTGGGATTGTGAGATAGCAAGAGGGGGAAAGGTCAGGATCCAGGCAGCTGGGATGGAAATGCTGGGAGGAGAAGAAAGACAAGGAGAGGGGAAAGGCCGGTGCCTGCCAGCAGCTGGCCATGCCCTGCACTGACCAGTATGGTCTGNGGGGAGGGAGGGCGGCGTGCAGGGAGGTGCAGGTGCAGCACCCAAGAGTGGGAGCAGCTCCCCGGAGCACCGGGCCAGTGACTTGATGCCTGCACCTGCCCTCTGCCGCACCAGCAGATGGGAGCAGGGTCAGGCGCCACATGGTCCACACACAAGCCAGCCGGGGACACGTAGCTCCCACACTCCCAGGCCAAAAGCACCGACAAGCCCCATGGGATGCAGTGAGAGCAAGCAGTCTGGCCTGGTGCAGCAGTCCCACTGTGCCCACCGTCTGGCCAGCACCAGAGGCAGC
>VYZV01038949.1:40716-53807 GCA_013401275.1 Pandion haliaetus | reverse complement strand
CGGCCCGGGGCCGCCCCCCTGCCCGCCGCCCCTTAAAGGCACCGCCGGGCCGCAGCCGCTCCGCCCGCACCGCCTGGCCTGGCCCAGGACAGGGTCTCGGGGCGCCCCCGCGGCCCAGGGCAGGCCGGAGCCCCACAGCGGCTTTGCCGGGCCCAGAGGGCACCGTCGTCTTGCGAGGGCTCCCGGGGATTTGCTGCCGGGCGGGTGCTTGCTGGTGGATCTTGCTCCTCCCCGGGCAACCGAGGCACGGAGCCCCCGGGACACGGCGGGGGGGCGGCTGCTGTGGCACCCGCATCTCCCCGGGTACGGCCGGGCCGCGAGCGGGGCTCCTGCGCCAGGGAGGTGCCCCTGGAGCCGTCCCTGCTCCTCTCCACGCCAGAGAGACGGAGAGGTCACCCCCTACCGAGCCTCTCCACCGTCGTTGTCCTTCCAGGACAGACTTGCTTCAGGGCAGCCCGTCGCTGTGGAGGTTCTCATGCAAGGGTGGCACTGCTGTCTCCACATGCTGGCTGTTGCCTGCCCTGCTCGAGCCCAGCTGCGCGCAGCTTCTGCCCAACTGGTCCCACGGACAAGTGGTGGGATGTCCACCTGTGTTCTTGGAGGGGACGAACCTGCCTGCAACAAGCTGTACCCCCAGCCCAGCTGTGACTCAGGCTGGGAAGGATGCCCTCAAGAGCAGTAAGCATTGAACCAGGCCAGCTCTCTGTCTGTCCTTCTACCCACCTTTCCATCCTTCCGGCCACATTTCTATCCATCCTTCCTTCCATTCACCCTTCCATTCTTCCTTCCTTCCATCCTTCCTTCTAACCATCCATCCATCTCTCTCTCCCTCTTTCCATTCCTCTGGTTCTCTTCATTTCACGACCTGTCCCTCCCTTCCCCCCAACCTGTCCATAGCCACCTCTCCCCTTCACCCCCTCTCCTCTCCTGCAGCTATCTTTAACCATCTCCATTTCCATGCTGCTTTCAGGGCCAACTGCAGCCAGGAGCTGTGAATAACTTGTTTGGCTGCCCCAGCCCCAGGTGGTGTTGCCAAGGGTGACTGCGTTTCGGGCAGGCTCTGTGACAGCTGCCTGGGCACTAACAAAAGCTCCCCTTGTCCTGCCACAAAGCACCATTATTCAAAAAACTTCTGGGTGAAACATTGTGCCGATGTAAGGGAGGACAAGGGATGCTCCAGGGGGACGGGGTGTTGGAGAGGCACCGCATTGCCCTGGCTCCATGCTCTGGGGAGGGTGGCTGGTTTGGAAGGGCTGCAGGATGTGCGGGCAGGTGAGCAGGCAGGTGAGCAGGCAGCAGAGCTGCCTGGCATCAAGAGGAGCTGGGCAGAGGGTGGCCAGGGCTGGCTAAGTACCTTTCCACCTGCACCCTGCTGGCATGAGTAACCCGCGGGCTACTGCACCGGGATGACCCCAAGGTTTGTCGGCATTTCTCCAGCTTTGAAATACCAGGGAGATCTGGTGTGAAGGTCAGTGGGAGTTCCGCCCCTGTACCTCGTTCCAGTGGTGGCTTTTACTTGGTCCCTGGGGAAGGAAGGGTGCATGCACCCTTGGCTTCTCCCAAGGGATTGCATGTAGGTTGTCCCCAGCCCACACTGGAAACACCTCAAAAAAACCCTGCCCTGCAGCAGAGTGGGCCCCCAGCTCAGGGGGGCGCAGTGGGGAGGGTCATGGGTGGGGCCATGGGTGACATGGGCTCAAAACCCTGACCTGGGTCTCCTGCCTCCCTCCCTCCTGCTGCCTCTGGGTGGGTCTTGGTGAGCTTTGCAGCTCCTCTTCTGCTTGGCATGACTACAAAACCCCATGAGGGGCCAGCAAGAGACAGACCCAGCAGTGTGCCACGGGGCAGCACAGCCTCGAGGATCCAGTGGCCCATCTCCTCCATGGACCTGGGGCCCTAAGCACCTCTCAGGACTTGTGGGCTGGCCAAGCTCCTCTATCTGCAGATGGCAGCACCCACCCACACAAAGCTCCCTGCTCTGCACGGATGCCGATGGTTCAATGGCCTGGCCCCGGGTGCTGGGCGCTTCTGCCCAGCCTACCCAGGCAGCACTGGCCCTGGCTACCAGACTGGCTTGGAGCAATTAGGCAGCCCCAGCCTCTGGCACCATGCTGCCACATCCCTGGGCCGAAGGGGTCAGGGCATGTGGACCCACTGGCTGCAAGTACCCCCCGGGCCATTGTCCCTGCTGCTGGGGTGTCCTGGGGCAGCACCCGGGGGTGATGGCTGCAAGTGTCAGGGAAAACGGCTACAAGTGCCGGGGAAAAGCTCCCTTCTGCTCCACCACCCATCCTGCATCCCCCATGGAAATCTTGTGGCTGATGCTGTCCCCGCTGCTGTCCTTCACGGAGGGGAACAACCCCATCCCATGTGGCCCTGGTCCCTAGGGCTGTGCAGGGGGGGGGCGGGGACAGCAGCAGGGACAATGCTGGCAGCTCCGGCCAGGCAGGGAGCACTGCCTGCAGCCAGTGGGGTTGGGGCAGGCCAGGCTAGGAATGGTGTCCTGTGGGCTGTGCAGCACCCAGTATCTGGGCGCTCAATCACGCAGGGGAAGAAATGCAGAAAGGGAGTGAGAAAAAATAACAGGAAATGGGGGACATGGCTGGGGAGGAAAAAAACACCCAGCCCCAGAGCTGCAGTTGGCCCCTGAGGGCTCCCAGGGCAGCACTGAAACCACAGAGCCCTGCTACACCCTGGTGTGGTGGCATGGTGTTGTGCCCAGCTGCTGCCTGGCCCCTCACCTTGCTGCCAGTGCTGCAGCCATCCTTGCTCCCAGGATCCGGGCACCCAGTGGGAGCAAGGGTGCAGTGGTGGGGGGGTGCTCGCGCAGCCTGAGGATCCCCAGGGAGCGGTTTGGGGCCCTGCTCCCAGCTGTGTGTGTGCCAGGGCATGCCCCTGCCAGCTCCAGGGACAGTGTTGCATGCTTTGGGGCTCCTCCCAACCCCTCTGCCTCAGTTTCCCCATCTCTTTTCCCCTGCCAGGGATTTCAGGGAGACTTGATGCCCAGACAGCAATGCCAGCAAAGAAAACAATGGAGTGCATGGCCATACCTGGAGAAGGGCAGGTCTGGAGCCTGGGCATGGGCGGCAGCTCTCTGTGCAGAGACTGCCAAGGCCACACACATGCCCACTTCCCCTTTTGGCAGAAAAACAGCTCAGCCAGGGCAGGTGCCTAGGGTCTGGCAGCACTGAGAGCTGCTGGTGCTGCTTTAGCTGACGGTTTCAAGATGAGTCAGTGGGAGTCAAAGTCAGGCTGGCATCCTGTTTTCAGCCAGGCTGTGGGTGGCAGACGGGATGCACCTCAGCGAGGCTGAGGGCAGGGCCCTACTTGCACCCATCCTAGCACAGGCAGGGCATTTGAACCCCCAGCATGAGCACCCGGGCAAGGCACTGGCTCCTTCCCAGCACCCACCAGGAGGGAATCGCCCATGGTGCTGTCATGGGTACAGGCAGTGCCGGTGGCAGTGCCAGGCTGAGGCTCTGCAGCTGATGTCCCCCCTCCATCCCTGCCAGCTCTGCCACGGGCAGCAGCCAATGCCACGGAAGTGCCTGGTTCCAGTCCGAGCCAAATGAGCATTTCACTGTTCAGCTGCTCCTGGGTGATTTTGGAGGGAGCCACATGTGCCAGGGGTATGCAGCTGGACCCAACAATCCTGCTTTCAGTAATAATAATAATAACAACAACAACAGCAATAATAATGTATTAGTGGTCTCAGCAAAAGAGTGTTTGTGGGATATGATTTGACACAAAGCTGCCAGCTAGCAGAGCTGCCCTGTGGGCTCAGCACAGCCCCACCGGGCAGCTTACCCCCTGCAAGGCCATGGCTCCAGAAGGCAGCTGTGCAGGCAGGAGTGACATGGGCAGAGCATCCTGCTGGGCTTCAGGACCCTGCCTCCATCCTGCCCCACAGGGCTGGGTGCCCAAGGACAGGGTGAGGTGGCAGGGCTCAGCATGGGTCAGGGATGTCTACCCGCTGTCCCCTCCTCCATGCCACCCTGTGCCTCCTCCCTGTCCCCTGGCACCCCTCTGCCATGGGGGCAGGAACCCAAGAACCTGGCCGGGGAAGGTGGCCTCTGTCCCCACTGGCTTGGGAGGGGACCCTTCCACAACGTGGGGAGTGCTGGAGAGCCATGGAGCAGTATAGGAACACAGGGCTATCCTGCAAACTTCAAACCAGGGACAGGTATCTTGGAAAACTACAGCCCAGCTGGGGCATCAGGGCTCTGGCTGGCAGCTGGGATGGGAGAGCCGTTGGGCAGAAAGGAGCCATGATTTGGCCTCAGTTTCTAACCTGGCACCTGGGAAACCCCTTTGGGGTTTTGGGGAAATCCCACATGGGGCGACATGCACCTTCCCCAAGGAGCTGCAGCCTGGCTGGAGGGTGGTGGGGGAAGCACAGGGGGATGGGGCATGCTGTGCAGGCGCAGAGCTGTGAGCAGCACCTGCACTAGGAGCCTTTCGTGGGGGTGCCAGGGCACTGCTGTGGGGCAGCACCTGCCATGGGGCATGCACTGAGCAACAGCATCCCATCCTGGCATGGGGAATGCACCCAGCCAGCAGGCACGCACCCAGCTGTGGGGTGCCCACTCAGGCAGAGGGCACCCACCCAGCTGTGGGGCACCCATCCAAGCCACAGGGCATCTGCCGATCCATGGGGCACCTACCCAGCCGTGAGGCATCCACCTGGCCAAGGGCATGCACTCACCCCCAGGGCACAGACCCAGCCATGGGTCACATCACTGCCCACGCAGCATAGGGGAAGTGCTGGAAGCGGGCTGTGCCAGCTGCCACGTGCAGCAGGAAGCACCCGCTGTGGGGCTGGGACGACGCAAAACCACAGAAAAGAGGAAGCCCTTGAGTGCCCCAGCCCAGTGCCAACAGCTGCCTGGGCAGACGCA
Organism: Pandion haliaetus; assembly: GCA_013401275.1. NCBI lineage: Eukaryota > Metazoa > Chordata > Aves > Accipitriformes > Pandionidae > Pandion > Pandion haliaetus. The sequence goes on along the minus strand of VYZV01038949.1, from coordinate 48,909 downwards.
TGCAGGCACCTTGCACGCCGCCACACAGGCCCTTCTCCGGTAAGTCTGATCTCAGCACCGCCACCTGCCATGGGGATTGGGGCTGAGAAATGGGTCGGCTCCTGGCACTGCTGGAGTGGGGTGTCCCCTCCCAGAGCATCCTCAAAACGGGGGCAGCATTCCTGCTGGCGGGGACCGGCAGGCAGAGGGACCTGAAGCGCTGGTGTGCCATGCAGGGATCTGGCAAAGCTTTCCCAACCCTCCCCGTTTCGGATGCCACTTTTTTCTGGAGCCTAAACTTGGCTTGTGTGTTTTAGCAGGACAGACAGAGTGGGCCAAGGCAGAGAAGGGATTTTTCACAGCAGAGCTGCAGCGGCTGGGGTGGAAAAGCAGGGCACCACTTTCCAGGAGGCTCCAAAATCACAGTGGAACCAGCACAGCCCTGGCCAGCAGTGGGGCTTGGGCAGCCAACGTTTTCAAAGGTTACCTCGAAAGGGAAACCACCTTTGATCCAAAAACTGTGGGCAGCCACAAAACTGTGGTGCTGAGCCCTGCACCTGGGACCAGCACTCTTGGGTGGGCTTGAGCTGTCAGCTGGTCCCCAGCCTGGCCGAGCATTCCCCTTGCCACCCCCACCGCTGCTCTTTGTTCCCATCAGCACTGCTGGTTAAAGCACAGCACTTAAAGTGCAGCACTGCCAGCGGAGGCCTGAGGCAGGCAGATGGGCACCATGGCAGGCTGAGTGTCTTGTGGCTGAGGTTCCCATGCACCTGGGGGCTGAGCCCCACCTGCGGCAGCCCCAAATGGCTCCCTGCCTGCACTGCTCTCCCTGCCCTGCCTGTGGGGCACTGGCCATCTGTGACACTCCAAAAATAAAATGAGCATTTAGGGCACCGAAGCTGCAAGCTCCCAGTTTTCTGGGGCTCCCCGTGCCCTTGGGGAGAGCACCCCAAGCCTGGGGAGAGCATCCTGAGCCTGGGGAGAGCCCTGCCATTGCCACAGGAGGGTGCTGGGGTGAGGGCACACTTCTCAGGCAGGACACTCCAGTATGGCCCTGAGCAGGATTTTGGTCTTCCTAGTCACTCCCAAGGAGACCCTGGTTTGCAGCTGGGGCCTCGCTGTGGCGTTATTCAGGCAGGACCCAAGGTGTTCCCCCTCACTCTTCAGTGCGTTGCCCCATCCTGCAGACCCCCAGGCACCTTTCTTCTGAGCCTGGCTGTGGCAAGGCTGGCTGCATTTAAGGCTTGACCTGTCCCGGGCAAAGCAAGAAGGCTGAAGTGGGACCATGGCTGTTTGTCAAGTGGGGAAACTGAGGCATGGAGCAAGTACCAAGGACCGCAGCATTCATGCTTGTAATGGGGAGTGGTGCCAGGCAGTTGGGGTGGCGAACAGGTGGCTGCTGCCCATCGGCTCTGTACCTCCCTTTGGCAGCATCCCTGCTCATCCCAGAGATGGGGCACTGGGGACTGTGGGACGGTGACACAAAAGCCACCATGGGGTGACACCAGGTGCACAGGGGACCCTGGTGGGTGCAGCTCCAGCAGAGGAGTCAGGGGTGATGCTGGGGCCCAGGTTTCATGGAGAAGTCCTTTCTCCATCTCCTCTGGTCCCAGCGCCTTCCCACCATCCCTCACCCCTGGCAAGCTGAGCTGACAGCCGTTGGTGGCCTCTCCTCTCTCCTAGGTGTCAGCTCTGTCACCAGAGAAGGCGACAGCCAGCCCAGCAGCATGCCCCGGGCATCATCACTGCCACAGCCACCGTGGGGCCGGCCCGGCATGAAGGCAGTGGTCACTGCCGGGGTGTTTGTAACCACCCTCTGGAACCTGAGGTGCTTCCTCAACCACTCCAAGGTCTCTGGAGAAGTCCCCAAGCATACTGAGCCACTGGTGGTCCTGGTGTGGGACTGGCCCTCGAAGCAGGTCCCCAATATCAGCAGGGACATTTGCCATGAGCTGTATGGCATCATGGGCTGCTGGCTCACCACAGAGCGGCGGCTCCTGGACCAGGCGGACGTGGTGGTGTTCCCCCACATCAGGCTCCAGCCTGGCAGGGACAGGCTGCCCAAGGAGAGGCTGCCGGGGCAGAACTGGGTGTGGGTCTCCCTGGAGTCCCCCTCCAACACTAAAGCTCTAGCACGATGGAACCAGACCTTCAACTGGGTGATGACCTACAGACAGGACTCGGACATCTTCATCCCCTACGGCAAGCTCGTGCCCAACCGGTCAGCCACCATGAATATCCCCACAAAGACCAACTTGGTGTCCTGGGTTATCAGCAACTACCACAGGACTCAGAAAAGAGCTGAAGTCTACCAAAACCTCTCCAGGTACCTCCATGTGAACATATACGGGAAAGCAAACAAAAAGCCACTTTGCAAGGCCTGTCTCTTGCCAACGACATCCAAGTCCAAGTTCTACCTGGCCTTTGAGAACTCCATCCACCAGGACTACATCACCGAGAAGCTCTGGAGGAACTCGCTGATGGCTGGCACCGTGCCTGTGGTGCTGGGGCCTCCCCGGGCCAACTACGAGCAGTTCATTCCTGCAGACTCCTTCATTCATGTTGATGACTTTGGTTCCCTGGCAGAGCTGGCCACCTTCCTAAAGACCATGAACTCCAGCCGCTACCAGCAGTTCTTCGCCTGGCGGAAGAGGTACAGCGTGAAGCTCTATGCTGACTGGAGGGAGCGCATCTGCACCATCTGCACCGCCTACCCCAGCCTGCCCCATGGCCGTGTCTATCCTGACCTGGAGAGCTGGTTCAACACCTAGCACGGGGCTGGTATGTGCTGGGACTGTCGAGGATGCATCTAAGCAGAGGATACTGCAGTGGGCAGAGCATGGGGCACCCTCTGACAGACCAGGATGTGGGGCAGAGAGGGATGCAGGAGCCCCAACCTCTCCTCCCAGCTCGGCTGTTGCCACACTGGGACCTTGAGCAACTCCATGTGACTTCACTTCTTGCAAAACAGAACTAATTCCCCTCAAGCCCAACACTGACCTACCTCGCCAGGGTGCTGGCAGGACGAGAGGGTGCTTTGGAAATAAATGACACAGTGCTGCAGAGGCTCTGCCTGGGGTGCAGGGGCTGGGCAGGGTGGGGGGGCTGACAGGGGGCTCAGGGCTCCCCAATCTTCCTTCCCCTGCGATTGATCCCTGCCCCCCCAGCACCTTCTGCTGAGTGGTGAAGCCCCCAGTGGCAGAGGCCCCATGGTGACATTTCTGGCTGGGGTGGAGAACTCAACCTCAGGGGAGCTCAGGGGTGCCCAGCACCCCATGGCAGGGACAGAGAGCACAGGCTCTACTCCATCACTTCCCAGCACAGCCCAGCAGCACCATCCCCCACTCTCGAGCCGTAGGTGTCACCATGCTGGTGAGGGCTGCCAGGACACCAGATGCTCTCAAGAGCAATCTCAGCCTGCTCAGTGCCAGGCCAAGTCAGAGAGGGATGCTGTGGTTTCTCACTCCCCTGCAGGCATGCCTGCCCTGCTGCGGCAGGAAGTCAGCAAGCTGGTGGTGTCCGGAGCCTCGCAGCGAGTCCCGAGCAAAGCCGGTCGCGTGGGTACCCCGTGGCACTGGCAGCCTGCTCTGTGTGCACTGCCAAGCCCCTGCCCACCCTGCACTACCACCACCCTGCAGAGCTGGACCCTGTGCCACGCACACACTGCACTGTGGGCACCCTGCACCATGTACACAGCCTGCGCCGCATGCACCTGGGGCACGGGCAATGCTTGGGTACCCCAAGGAGAAGCACCCATCTGGAATCAGTGGCAATGTCGGGGCTGGGTAACAGGACCACAGGGTGGGACACAACTGCTCCATCTGTCCCTGTGTGCCCCTCAGCTTGGTGCCATCAACCCCCTTGATATAAATGACTCGCTTTTTTCACAGGTTTCCCCTGGTTTCCCTCACTGCAGGCCCGAACTCACCCAACCCCACCTCCCCGTGCCCGGGGTGCAGTAGGGCTCAGGCATGCAGTGACACCCCCTCAGCAGAGGAGGGACATTCCTGCCCCAGGTTGGCCCCAGCCCTGGCCCCCGCTCACACAGCCTGGCCCAGCCCTCACTGGGTTGCAGTTTGATGGGCGTGCTGTGCTGTTCTGATTTCTGTGGCTTCCGATTTCCGTTTTGTTTTGTCTTCTGGGTCAACCAAAAATGGAGCTGAGGGGCTCTGTGTGCCTATGGGCAGGGTGCTGGGGCAGCAGGATCTGGGAGTCCCATAGGGGGCTGGTGCTCCTGCCTGGCTGGCCTTTTGCTGGAGAGGAAAGTCAGATGGTGGAAATGTGGAGAAACCTCGGGGAGGTGACACCCTTCCCAGGCTTTCTCCTACCAAGCCCACTGATTGCCAGCTGCCAGCACCCCCAGCCCTCCCACCCCCAAAATGCCAGGCAGCAAAGGGCAGCAGCGGCAGGGGGGCAGTTTCCAGCAGGTGCCATGCCTGGCTGTGCCCCCACCCTGTGGGTAGACGGGGACGTAGCCTTGGGCACCCAGGCACTGGGGAGCAAGCAGGGACACAGGGCAAGCCAAAGGGATCCCGTCCCACGGGGGGGCTGGCACCCAGCCTGGTGTGCAGCCTGGCCCTTTGCAGGGTCCCAAGGTGCCCCGCGAGCAGCTGCCTGCAGTGACCCTGCTCCTGCCCGGCCTGCAGGAGCAAGGCTGCAGGCCAGCTCCAGAGAGCAAACCCATTGCTTGCTGGCAGCCAAGCTAAAAAAGGAGCTTGTCAGAAGTTTCCCTACAGGCTTGGTCATTTCATTGCTTCTGCTCAGGGGAAAAATCCCTCAGGGACGCAGGCTGGTGGCAAACCAGGCTGCAGAGGCCACGGCGGTGAAAAGTGAGGTGTCATCCCCCAGACACTTGCTTCTCCTGGCTGGGCTGGCACCCCCTGATCCCCACTAGCTCAGCCCCTGGTGCCCACCCCAACCTGCCTGGCTGGGCTGGCACCACCGGGCATGGCCACAGCTACTGCAAGGCTGCCTATACGGGAGCATCCCTCACCTGCTGTTGCCATGGTGGCAGCCACACAGCTAGGACCATCCAGGTTTCCCATACCTCTCCCCTGCCCACCCCAGGGCTGGGAGCTCAGCAGCTCCCACTACATCCCTGCCCAGTCCTTCCCTGTCCGCGGCATCTGCTGGAGCACCCTGCGAGATCCCGCTGGGCTTCTAGTCTTCCCAAAAGCAGGCATGGGAAAAGCAGCAGCTCAAAACAGGTGGAAGATGACCCCCCCCCTACTCCTGACCACCTCTGCTTTGGGGGGCCCAGCCCTGACAAGCTGGTGTCCCTCCAGGGCCAAGCTGCCACCAGTCCTGGTGGTGAGCCAGGCTGCAGGCAGCCAAGAGCCGGGTGTTGCCGGCATGATGGGGACACATCCATCCTATATGGGTGCACCGGTCCAGCCTGACTGTGCCCCTGCGCACAGCCAAACCTACTCTGCTGGGCTGCCTGGGACTGTGCAGAAGCAGGGATGCAAGGGAGGCAAGGAAAGAGTTAACTCGCGCTCATGCCCCAAAGAACTGAGATTTATTTCATTGCCAGAGGGAATATGATTAAGAAAAAAAAAAAATCATCATCAACTACAGCAGGCTCAAAGGCACAGGGGTGCTAGCAGCATGGACAGGACAGTGTCAGCTCCCCTGGGCTGGGACCCCCCAGAGAAAGATCCCTCGGCAGCCGGGCTGGGGCAGAGGGACAACAGCTGGAGAGTGGAGAGGGCGCAGGGGACCCGAGGTGATGCTGGGCACAAGGGCTGGGGAGGGCACCCCCCCCCAAAACAAGCCCCACCAGCCTGCCCATGGATGGGTGAAGCTCTTCTGCACTGCAGGGCGAGGGGTGGCTGGGGCTGCGAGGGCTCACCTCCAGCCCCACACTCCAGCCCTCAGCTTGCCCCAGCTGCCCCGGAGGGTGGACAGAGCTGCCGGGTCCCCAGCCCTGGGCACAGCACCCCAGCCCCGCTCTACGTGACAGGGAGGAGGCACCTGGGAAACTATTAATCGCTACAAAGATTTTTTGCTTTTTAAAAACTACAACCAAAAGACATTAAAAAAAAAAATAAAACCACTCCCCTCCCCCCCACCTGAAAAATCTAAAAGGTACTTTTTTCTGGGTCTTGCAGGAGAGCAGCTTGGCTGGGCTGAGGCCGGGCACAGGCGGCTCTGCTCAGTGCCCTGGGCACGTGTGGCTTTGATGGGGTGCAGTGGGACAGGAGCAGCTGCCCCCCAAGAGAGGTCAGAGGGGGGCCAACGCTGCTGGAACCACTAAATTCACATAACTGGGAAGGGCTGGGAGCAACGCAGAGAGCAGGCACCATCCCTGTGCTAGACTCCCAGCCCTTCCCCTGCCCCTTGTGCCCCAAAAGCCTGAAGGCAGCCCAGTGAGTGCCCAGGCAAGCCCTGGGAGCAAGGCCATGCCCGTGCTTTATCAGGCTGACGGGGGGGAAGCAGCCCCCAGAGAGCCAGCCTGGCCATGGTGTTGGGGCGGCACCGTCGCTGGCTCCTGCAGCCCCTGGTTCAGTGGCTGCTGTTGCTCATGGAGAGCCCAGGCTGCAGCGCTGGAGGGAACATCTCGGCTTTGTGGAAGGGCGGCATATAGACGGGAGGGGAGGGCGTCAGGCTGTAGCCCTGGGACGTCACCGGGATGGGCAGGCTGGTGGGCACCAGGGACTGGTTCATGTCGTACATCACCCCCTCCGCCTCGTTGCCAAAGGGCAGCAGCAGCCGTTTGCCTTTCTGACGCCGGTTACAGAACCAGACGCGGACCACCTGCAAGGGAGGGGAGACAGCGAAGGGTGAGGGGGCAAGCTAGGTGCTATGTGGGTGACAAGGAGACCCTGCTGCTGGTGGCATCTCCAAAGCACCCCGACTTGCCAGCACATGCCCCCTCCCTGCCACTCTCCCTCAGCTTCCAGTATCGACCTGGCCTGATATGAGCACCTGGGAACCACATCCGTTCGGACACCCACCCTCCGAACCCTCCCAACCTACGTCTTTGTCAAGGTTGAGGTCCTCCGCGATCTGGGAGATCTCCTGGGGACTGGGCTTCACGCACTTGCGGAAGAAGCTCTCCAGTGTCCCCTTCACGTTGGTCTCGATGCTGGTCCTGCGTTTTCTCTTCCGGGCTTGGGCCAACACTTGCTCCGCATTGCACATCTGGAAACAAAAGAGAGGCCACATGCTTGGTCACAGGGCTGGTAACGTCCCCACCAGGTTCTGGACACACATGCAGCTGGCTGCAGAGGTCTGGGAGGGACGGGGACAGGCTTTGTCCCTATGACTGTCCACTAAGCGTCACCCCACTGTGACTGGGACCATTCCCAGTGTTCCAGCACTGCCTGCAACTGGTGCAGGGGAGGCAGACATGTCTTCCTGCATCCCTCCAGGCTCCCCAGGGAGCAGCAAGCTGCATCTCCAGCTTATCTGAGATTCCAGCAGGACCTGGCTGCTCTGAAACAGGAGCTGCCACAGTTGTCACAAGGTGTCTGTGGGGGGATTTGGGCTTCCCCCCAGCCTGGCAGAAGGCGATACCCAGTAGATACGGTTCCCCCTACAGCTGGACCGAAGCCATGGCAGTGAGATGCTGCTATGGCGCACAAGACACCTGCTGCTCCCCTCTTCTCACCCAAAAATCACGTGTAAAAGGGAGGAGAAGCTGCAGCTTGAGGGCTCATCAGTGTGCGGTACGCCCGACTCCCAGCCCTCCCTGGCCCCACACCTCTTGCATGTTGTCCGTGTTCTCTGCCTCATTGAGCCAACGCTGCAGCAGCGGCTTTAGCTTGCACATGTTCTTGAAGCTGAGCTGGAGCGCTTCGAAGCGGCAGATGGTCGTCTGGCTGAACATCTTCCCTGCATAGGCAGGCAGGGCATCACGCACTGCTCCTGCCCCCACACCAGGGGATCTCCCACCTCCAGCAGCCCCCCAGGATCCCCCCTGCAGCAGCGTGTCCCTGGGGATGGGGGACCAGGAAAGGCATTCTCCCTGCTGCTTCAGCAGGGATTTAAAGCACTGCAACACTCTTCAATAAGCAGCTGTAGGTATTTTAGGAAAGTTCCTTGTTACCAAACCCTTCCAGTTTGAAGCGAGTACTTAACAGGGCTCAGGCCCCAGAAGCCCTGGGGCTGGTGCTCACCGCCTCCTTTGCAGATCATTAAGGAGCAGAAATCTCCATCCCTCAGGTGCTCCATCCCCCTCCCAGGCCTCTCCCTTCCCCCCGGGTGTCAGGG
>VYZV01038949.1:12553-27249 GCA_013401275.1 Pandion haliaetus | reverse complement strand
CCCCTTCCCAAAGTGCTTCCTGCAGCTTGGTGGGTCTCAGCCCTGGCTCCGTGCTGGTGGGGTCAAGTGGGAGCAGGGATGGGACCCACCAGCCCAAACCACATCATGCAAATCCCATTGCGGCACGGTCAAATGGCACACAGCACCATGGTGCTGGCAGCGTTTTGGGGGCTCAGACCTCTGCACAAGCAGTGCCAGTAAGGTACAGGCAGCCAGCTGCCCACCCAGCTGAAGCAGCTGCAGGGTGCACCACGTCATGAAGTCCCGCGCATCCCATCTCACCTCCATGCTGGTGCTGCACTGGGTGTGCTGAGACACCCACACACGCCATCACTAATGGCAGGAACACATCATTCACGTGCATCACCCTCCCGAGACACCCAAAATTCTGCTTTTCACCCAAAAAGCTGCTCTTGGTGCCTGCCTGCATGGGTATGCCAAAGGAGAGGAGCCCTGGCTCCTGCCCACACTCCTGCCAGGAGCTGCAACCAATCGTGGGGACAGTGCAGTGGCGGTAGCTGGGATCCTAGGATCAGCATCACCAATAACTGCAAGCAGCTCAAGGATGCTTAACCCTTTAAAGGGGCCCCTTTAAAGGGTTAGGCATCCTTGAGCTGGGGCAGCTTCCCCTGTTTGCATTGCATCCCCCTCCAAATGCAGCTATTGCAGCCCTTCTGCATCCTCACAGGCTTCCATGGTTGCATTGCACAGCTGGGTGCTGCTGCCAGACCGGCAGGATGTGAAAGCACCCGTGGAAGAAATTTGTGCCTCCCTGGCAAAAGGAGCTGGGCATCTTCAGGATGCTACTGCTCCCCTACATGCTAAAATATTTGATTTGGGAAGGGATTCCCTTTTCTTTTTTCCCTGTACCCACACTTTTGCTGCCAGAAGGTGGTGGCATTGCTTGAGATAACAGGATGTGGCTGGGAGAGACCCTGGGATAGTCTCCATCCTCCTAGCGTCCTCCGAGGATGCTGCCACGGTCCTGCATCTCCCTGACAAAGCCGGGAGAGGACACTACCACGGTCCCAGAGAAGCTGCAAGAGGATGCCACGGTGGTCTCACTTCTCCCTGCTAAAGCTGGGAGAGGACACTACCATGGTGTCAGAGAAGCCAGGCGAGGATGTGACCGTGGTCCCACATCTCTCTGCTAAAGCCTGGTGAGGATGCGACTGAGGCCGCAGCTCCCTGCCAAAGCTGGCACGGAGTGGGGCTGCTATGGAGATGCCGGCGCATGTGCAGGCCTTCCGAGAGGGGAATTTACTCCTAAAACTTCACATTAAAAAATAAACCACAAACAACTATTACAGCTGTTCAGTGCCTGTGGATGGGGCATCTGCCTGTCGGACCCCTGCACGCTGCTGAATGCGGAACCTGGACCCCATCCCTGTGCCATCTTGTTCCCCCCAGCCATTGCTCCCATTTCAGTGCAGCCCGGCCCTCTGCCCAACAGCCAAAGGGCTGCGCAGAGCCAGGGCCCTGCTTTGGGGGTCTCCCCTCTGATTTAAGGGGTGATCCTCCTGCCAGGAGGCTGATGGCACAAAGGGTACGATGGGCTCTGCCATCCTACATGTGCCTACCAGCTGCAAAGCACGGGCTGCACCCTGGCGGGCCCACAAATGTGCCCAAGACACANAGAGAGGACCCACCCCCCATGCAGGCAGCAGCTCGGGTGCAGGGGGAGCTGCCTCTCTGGCTCCCACCACAGCCCGGCAAGCCAGTGCTTGTCCTCCCTGCCTGCACCACCTGGTGTGAGATGACCCACCCTGCGCGTTTTCAGGAACTCCCCAGGCCTTGGGGTGTGGGCAAAAGGCTGTGCCAGTGGGGATGTCGCTGCTGTGCCAGCAGGGATGCCGCCTGGCAAGCACCAGCTCAGCCCCACGCTGGGGCCAGGCAATGCTATGGGATGCCCACCACGAGCAGGAGCCAGGCTCTAGGAGGGACCATGGGCTCTGCCCACCATGAAAAAACCAACCCCACCTTAGCAAGAGCATTTTGGGGGCAGCAGGAGCGAAAAGCAGGCAGAGAAGGGCAGGCTGGAGGAAGATGCTGATGCACTTTGGAGCAGGCACGGAGGTGGTTCAGAGGCACTCGAGAGCCCCCACTCCACACCCAGGTGGTCCCCAGCGAAATCCACCAGGACTAGCATGCAAGGGCATGGCCAGGTCCCAGCTCCTTCCCCACACACAGAGGCCACTCTACTTTAGTTAAAGCAAAAATAATTGGGTAGAGCTGTAATTAGTCTTAATTTGCCTGCTCGTTGAATCTGCAAGAAAAACCACAGTGCAGGGGGCACAGAAACAGCTCTGTCTACAGCTTTCCAAGCCACACGAAAAGTTGAGGGTCACCCTAAAAACCCCATGCCCAGCCCCCAGTACTGGCTGTGCAGCCGACCCCGGGGTGCAGGTGCTGTGGCTGCACCAGTAGCATCCTCCACACACCACAGCAGCAGGTGGGAGAGCCCCGTGCAAGGTGGCACGGGTGACCATGGGCTACTGCTCCAGGGGATGCTCTGCCCACCTCTCTGCCCACTGGCACAGTGCAGCCACCCAGGCTGCCACAGCCCACAGCTCACCTGGGAGAGGAGTGGGGGAATAACACCCGCTCCAGCCTTCGGTGCCCTTGTGCGTAGCTGGGGAGGGTTCTTACCTGGTGCTGCTGACTCCAACCCTCCTGGTATGGATGCTGGGCACCACCAGAGGAAGAGATGGCAGCCCCAAACCACAGCCCAACGTCTTAAACCTATGGGAACCAGGTATTGAAATCCCAAACACCACCATGGCTCAGCCCTGGGCTGGGTGAGGTGGCAGGCACCTGTTTGCCTTGGCCACGGGGGTCTGCACGAGTCACAGCTCCGTGCACCAAAAGCTGCTACCCTGCTCCTGCAAAGCCTGGGGCTCTGCAGCGCAACATCCCCTCCTCAGAAAAGTTCCCACCCCAAAGCAGCCAGGCAGACCCCAGAGTGTGCTGGCAGCCATCCAGGCCCCCTCCTGTCCCCGGGCTCCTGGGCACCCCTGGGTGCTGGCAGGGTCCAGCGGCACACATGGTCACCAGCAAGGCTGCATGAAGATGCAGGAGTGGGGTCAGTCTGTGCCCTCCCTGCCAGACCCAAAGCCATGCCATACCTGCGGCAAGCCAGGGCTTGGGGTGAGAGGGGGCAGAGCTGCCATCCCCATGGGGATATGGCTGCCATGGAGAGGAGAAGCCAGAGGTCGGGGAGCAGGGGTGCTGCTGGGGTGGGGACTTCCCCAAGACATTGGAACCTCCTGGAGCTGCAGACGTGTGGGGTAGGTTTGCAGGCGGGCAGGGCAGGGGGTTGCAGATGGGGCTGCTGCAGGGTGGGTGCACCTACTGCTAGGTGAGAGATGCTTCTGGACACATCGCCTGCTGTTGTCCTCCTGGAAGGGAGGCAGGCAGGGGCCGCAGGCGCCCGACCCCGGTGGGCAGAACTCCCGGCGCTGAAGGGCACAGTCCAGGCTCCGGGGACACGATGCTGCTGTGGGGACAGGAAAAAAACAGGTCAGGAGGAGGAGAGGGGTCAAACACTCTCCCAGGTCTGTCCAAGGCCTCTTGGCATGGGACCTAGCCACCCCGGCCCCACCTGTGGAGGGCAGGGCCCACCCACAGTTAATGGGTACAGATGTGCTTCACTGGAGCTGCCTCTCAGCCCACCTTTGCCTTCGCAAAGCCGTTACTGACTGCAATTAAGCACAGGCTCTAAATACCTGAGAGCTGGCCTTGATGATCCTTACAGGTCCCTTCCAACTCGAGGTAGTCTATGATTTTATGACCTGCACAAGGCTGTTTGCTGCCTGCAGAGAAAAGCAGGCAGTACCCATCCTCCTGCATGGGACCCTGAGCCCCAGGGTGCTGCCATCCCCTGGGATGCTCCAAGTCCAGGGTGCTGGCATCCCACAGGACACCATGAGCCCCAGGGTGCCACCATCCTGTGGGATGCCCCAGGGTGCTGCCATCCCCTGGGATGCTCCAAGTCCCAGGGTGCTGGCATCCCACAGGATACCATGAGCCCCAGGGTGCCACCATCCTGTGGGATGCCCCAGGGTGCTGCAGGACAACCTGAGTACCGCAGAGCTGGCAGCAGAAATCTAACCAGCACAAACCGATGCTCGTGTGGTAGCTGTTGAACAAAAAAAAACCCCAAACCAACCCCCCCGCAAAGCCTCAGCACTACTGTGACAGGTCATCACAGGCGGCAGCAGCTTCCTTTTCCATCCCTTTGACATTGTGACAGGGGAAACTGCAGGGACCCAACCCTCCCCCGGTGACACACTGTGGCCCAAACCTCCCTCGTGGCTTTACGGGGCATCTCGTTTCCACGTTAGACCCGGGGACCTCTTGGGTACCTGTAGATAGGCATGAGCCTCCCACACTCTGACCTCATCTGGACCCAACACGCTCATGATGCCGTGGCAGCCAGCGATGGCCAGGAGCAGCTCCCGTCCTCCCCCAGCCTGGCTGAAGCCAGTGGGACCTACTGGGGGGGGACACAAAGTCCCTGAGTCCTACGCAAAGCCGAGTCCTGAGACTGGGTGATGGTGCCAAACTGTGTGCAGAGATGGAGAGAGAAACCATGACCAGCTGGGACAGTGACATGCAGGGCCAGTGCACAGGTCTCACCTGCGGCATGGGGCTGTGGGGACACTCCGGGGTCCCAGCCTCCAGCAGCAGCAGGAGCTGGCTGCTGGGGACAGTGACACTGCTGGCACTGCTGTGGCATGAGCACAGACATCCCTCCCTTGCAAGCTGGTGGCAGTGAGGAGCCGGGTACCGCTGGGCTGGGCACAGCTGGATGGGGGAGTGCACAGCTGCATAGGGGTGCAGCACCCAGCTGCCCTAGTCCTGCTCTTCAGCTTGCCATGCGTGGCCATGCCCACAGCTTTCTCGCAGGCAGGAAGGAGAGCACCATTGCAGGGCCCTCACCAGGAGCAGGGCCAGGCCTGGCCGCCCCCGGCCTGGCAATGAGTCATGGCAGGAGCCTGCTCCCACCACCATCCCACGGTCCCTGAGCCATCCCTGTCAGCCCTCGCCCACCCATGCTAACACAGCAGGCAAAGTGCCCACCGTAGCACCAGGGACAGCCCTGGGGCAGCATGGCACCAAGCGCCCCACAAGAAGGGGCACTCGAACTTTAGGGGCTGTCCTGAGCATCCCCACCCCTGCAGCACACCGGGGATGAGGGGGGCAGCTGCTGCCATGCCCAGGCATGGCATGGTGGAGAGTCCCAGCACAGGACAGAGCCACCAGGACACAAAGCTCCAGGGCCACTGCGGCAGCTCTGCTCCCCCAGCAAGGGCACAGGTGCCGAGTGGGATGCCACCTCAAAGCAACAACTGCGAGATGCTGAGCAGGATACTACCCCAAAGCAACAAGTGTGGGATGCCAAGCAGGATGCCACCCACAACAAATCCCCCTTTGTACAGCCCTATTTCACCATTAAACCGCTCACTGGAGGGTGCAACCGCTACCAACGGTCCCCAGACTGCGCCCGGACCCCTCCGCACTGCACCCCACTGGGCATTGCATTCATCACCCTCCAGCTGACAGTGCTGAAGAAGAGCAGAGCTACCTTTGCTGCAGTGGTTTCTCTTGTGGGTAGGGTTTTCTCGGCAGCTGCAATTAGGGTTGGCTGAACTCTGCGCTGGGCACAGCACCTGGGGGGATTTGCTCGGGGCGGGGGGCAGAGACCATCGTGCCTGCAGGAGCCAGGTTTGCTCCCTGAGAACTAATGCTTAACAGGAAAATAATCGTGTGTTTAAGCACAGAAATAGGACTCGGTCACCTGCTTCACCTGCCCTGGGCTTGCTCTCAAGGTCGTTTTGTTTAAAGGTCACAAAACAGCCAAAACGTGGCTGCTCAGGGGCAGGAGGAGGTTTTGGTATCATGCAGCCCCAGGGATGGGGGACATACCACATCCCCATGGGGCGCTGGGGGGCACACTGGAGTCCCCTGCCTGTGCCATTGTGGAATAATTGCTGGAGGTGGCTTATTGATATGTCCCCCTCTTAAGAGAAGGTAAATCCCCAGGGTGGAATGCAGTGGATATGCAAGAAATCTGTTCCATAATAATTCCCTAAGCAACATAGCTTGCAACCTTAGATGTTAGCAACACCAAGGGAGCTTGGTATGCTGACTCTGAGAGAAAAAAACACAAGAGGGTGGAGCGGAGTGGAGACGCTGTGGCCAGGCTCTGTGATATCACCGCAGGGATGGGAACTGGATGGCACTATGGAACTGATAAACCACATAGTTGTTACCCTGAGCCAGCAGTTCTTCATTTTCTGTCATGTCCTCTGGGTGAACTTTGCTTATTATAATCTCATTAGAATACCAAAACACACCTCCATCCCAAAGGCTACCTGCCTTCAAGGTGTGACCACCTTGCGCAAGCACGCGCTCTGAATTTCTCTAGCTTATACCTTTAAAAGTAAAGTGAGGAGATTTTATACCAATCATAATAAAGGTATGTATAACTAGAGTCACTCAAGCTCCACCTAAAAATAAGAAAATAGTATAAAAGGGCTTAAGAGAGGAGGAACGTTAGGGAAGATACCATCATGGACAAGTCGGGAGGACATTGCAGACTTCTGGGATCAGGTTGACGGCTGAACCTCTCTTCCCCCCCATAGGGACAACTATTGGGTGAGATTTGAACCATCTGTTATACCGAGTGCTTCCCTGGGAATCTCAGAAATCTCTATAGAGTTATCCCGTAATTTAATGCGTTTGTTGTTGGCTGTATTATTCATATTCTTGGTACTTGCATGTGCTTTGCAGACAGTGGATTTATCACCGGCAATCCAAAAGAATTTGCACTTCTGTTGCTTTAATAAACTGTACTATTTACTATTCTAGCCGTGAGAGTCCTCACTGAACGCGACCAAACTTCTGAAGTCTGGCCGTGTTAGTTCATTGAATGTGACCAGACTGAAAGTACATTGCGCTATTTGTGCATCCGTAATCAAGGTAGTTCAATATATTGAATATGACCAGATTTAAGAGTGGTGAAGTGGGCACCACTCAGAATCTAAGCCTAGCTCCTCCCAGCCCCTCTGATATCTGAGGACAAACTGGAACGCAAGGGGGTTTATTTTCTGCCAAACTTCTTTACCCTTTAATGCAACAGCAATGGCCCATGGAAACATTTCCCAAAACAGAAGCTGGTGAAAGCCATTCACTGATGGGAGGAAGCCACCTTGGTGTGGGTCACATGGCACTTGTGGCCACCCAGCACCATGAGACCCCAGCAGAACCCTTGGAGCCACCTTGGGGCAGTGGAAGGGGTGAGGTGGGGAGCAGCCCTGAGCCAGTGCCCAGTAACTGGTTAAATAAACCCCAGCCTAGAATATATAAAAGGTTGTTATCACTGTTTGAGGAATGAGCTGTGCTTGCCCAGCTGTCACAGACTGGGATTAGGAGAAGACAGACAGACAGACAGACAGGCAGGCACTGATCTAATTAAGCTCCCCATGTGTAATCAATTGGTGGTTAGTGAGCAGATATCACCGCGTGGGCACCCTGCAATGTGAGGTGTCCCATGGGGGCTTTGCCACTCTTTGAGCCCACTCCAAAGCCCAGTGGCTGCTCCCTGGTCTGGGCTGGTGAGAGTGGGCACCTCCATGCCAGGCTGGGTGCTGGGGACTGAGCACCCCCTGTGCCTGCACTCAGGAGCCACGGGGGCATCTCTCACTGTTGCCACACTGAGGGGCTGACACCCACCCACTGCCCTGTTGCTGGCCCTCCCTGCCCCAGTCCTACACACCCACACGTGCCCAAGGTGGCTGGTGCCACACTGCCCAGCGCTCCAGCAGGCAGGCGGTGGAGTCCAGCTCCTGTTTCGGGGTGTACCTGATCCTCCCCACCACCCCTCGGCTTCCCCAGCCCCAGCACAGCACCCTGGCCATGGGTCCTCCCTCCCACATACCCACCCCAAGGTGGGTGCCAGGGCTGGCACAGCATGTAGGTCCTGTCTCCACCCTGGCAGTGGCTGTGCCATGGCCATGCCACCCACCTCCACCAGTGCCAACTTGCAGGCTGCAGCTCCCCAGTCTTGCCTCTGCTCCTGTCGAATCTGGGAGAATTTGGGATCTCTGCAGCCCAACCATGCCCCCTGCTTGGCATCAGTGCAGCCCAGCATGGCCAGTCCTGCTGAGTGCTGGGGTGGGAGGGATGGCCTGGCCTGGCCATGGGTGGGATGGGAAAGGAGGGACCCAGGCTGGTCCCAGGGGATGGGGACACAGCAGGGCAAACCAGCTGTAAGGTGAACCAAGAGAAGCATGCAATAACATGGAGTCGGAAGCCAGCGCCGGCCACAGCACAGCTACAACATGCTGCCCAGACGTGCCGGGGGAGTCTGGAGGAGGGGGCTGCCGCAGTGCAAACCTCCCATGCAGGTGGGCAGTGAGCCCAGCCCAGCCCGACCAGAGGTAGCCTGTTAAACCAGTCTTTGGGCTGGATCAAGCTGCCGGTGCTGGAGAAGGCAGGGTGGCTCCCTGCAGACAGAAACACAGGCAGGAGCTGAGCCCAAGGCCAGCAGGCGAGCAGGACGCTGTGCAGCCAGCATGGAAAGACAAACAGCTGGTGAGCATGAGCTGGGGACGCATGTGAGCAGGAACAGCCCCGTACACAGGAAGAAAAGCTGGCGCGCGAGCTCCAAGCTATGCACATGCATGCATAGCCCCCCGGATGGGTGATCCGGGTGGGAAAGCTCAGCACAACACCTCCAGCCCCGAGGACCCACCCCAGGGAGAACTGTGCCAGGCACCTGGGGCAGGCCCCAAGGTGAGCAGAGCACCTGTAATGGGGGGTGCTCGCTGAGACCCTCTGAATGCCGTAGGGTCTGGCAGCATCTCGCCGTGGCTGGGCAGGGCACAGAGCTGCTGACAGTCATGGCCCTGGGTGACGTGGTTTTTCGACACTTGTGCCAAAACATGCAGGTGAAAAAAACCAACCCAATAACACCAGGGAGGATGTCCGGGTGGCCGGGAACCGCCCCTGCTGTGTCACTGCCACAGATAGAGAGATAAAAGTTAACATAAGAGGATAATTAATTAGCACTGAGCACTGGTCTGAGTGCTTACGCTCCATGCACCACCAACACCAATGCCCAGCCTCCTGGCTGATGGGGCCCCGGTGCCAGCAGGATGAGCTGGCAGAGCCCACTGGGCATCAGCTGTGGTGGATGAGCAGGCACGGAGCTCACGCCTACCCGCTGCGTGCAGCCTGCCCTGGGGCTGTGGGGGTCCAGCCCTGCACGGCAGCAAGACTCGGCCCCTGGCAGAGGATGGTCACTGAGCCAGGGCATGGGGCCACACCGGACATGGGGAGATATCGGGGTGCCTGGGGAACAGGGGTGCAGGTCTCCACTCCCGTGTTGAGCCTCCACATGCTGGTGCACGGCTGCAGCTGAGGGATGATTACAGCTGAGGGCATGGCAGATGGCCAGCAGCAGCGGCAGCCTGGGCCCCACAGAGGCAAGGTGTCTGCCAGCTCCACTCCAAGGTCATTCCGCCTCCGCCTCCCCCTCCTTCTCCAGTCAGGTGATGTGGGACCTGCTGTGGGACCTGCCTGCAGCCTGCCCTCCCAGTGCTTCTGTTGTGAGCAGGCACCATCTGGGGCTCTCCTCCCACCTCTGCAAATTGCTCCTGGCTCTGAAAGGCTGGAGCCGGCCCCAGGCAGGCGTGCTGCCCCACACCACACCCCAGGCCCCGAGGTCTTGCTTCCCTCTGCCCCGCAGGCTCCCTGGGGCAGGGGCAGTGCTCCTGTTCAGCAGCAGGCAGGAGCAGGAGGAGCTGAGACACCCAAATGGCCCAGATCCACTTCCCCCATGCCCAGGGACACAGCCCCCAGGGTGAGCGGGCAGTCACCACCTCGACTGCCAGCAGCCACAAATACACAGCAAAAGCCAGTCTGGGTGCTTGGGGTCACCCAGGCATGTGCCTCAGCCCTGGCACTGCTCCCACTGCTCACACCGACCACAGGTGACACTCACTGATGGCAGGTGACACACATTGACCGTGGGACAGACACCATGACAGCGGGCTTGAGCCGTGGCGGGCTCCCCGACCCAGCTGCATCCCCCTGCCCTGCTGCTTCTTGCACCTGAAAGCAGGCAGAGGGGAGCTGGGCTTCAGGCACTGCCAAGGGAGTGATTCCCTTCCCTGGCCACAGCTGCTGGCACCATGGCCCCAGCCACACGGCTCTGCCACTGCTCCGGCAGCCTCCACAGGAGCCCTGCCACTGCCTGCAGCCACTCACGTCACTGCTGTGCTCCTGCCCCTGAAAATGCAGCAGATGGAGACCCCTCCTGCGCGCGGAGGCAGCAGAGCAGGGTTCTCTGCAAACGGTAACCCCGGCCCACTGGGAGCAGGGGGATGTTGGCCACATCACGTGGCTCCGGCGGATGGATGATGCAGCATGGCCATGGCCACGCAACCTGGCTCCCCCCGCCACCCCCTCCTGCGGCAGCACTGGCAGCATGTGCTGGCCCACCGGAGAGCACTTTGCAGCTGAAAGTGCTTGTTTGCTTTTTGCTTTGGCAGGTTTGTTCAGACAAAGGCCACGTGCCACCAGGCTTCCTGTCCTGGAGGCCACCGGGGCTCATGTCCCAGCTTCCAGCTTTTCTGGTTCAGCTGGGTGGGTGCCGAGGTCTGGCCCAGCTGATAAAGCACACTGGCAGACTGTCCCCAGCATGGCTTACGTCACGGCCAAGGGACAGTGCCAGCAGGCTGCGCTGCAGGCTGGGGGACAGGGGTATGCCTGCAGGGCCTCCCCCAGCAGCATCCCCCCTGCCTGCCCTGCCTGTGCAGCAAACACCTTGGCTGCACTGTGCTTCCACCAAGGGGACAGTCCTGCTGGCAGCATCCCCACCCTGGAATGACAGGAAGTGCCACCATGGGCAGTCACCTCGGTGAAATGCCACTGCTGGCTGCTTTCGAGCCACCAGCCCCAGCAGGCATTGCGGGGAGGGCTGCCTGCCCTGGGTCTCCGGTGTACAGGCAGCATGGTGTGCACCAGGTGCTGGCAAGAGATGGAGTGAATGTGGGGCAGGCAGGGTCCTGGGGAGGCAGCGGGGCTGCATGGCAGAGGAGACGGGAGCCATGCTGAGGGCAGCTGCCTGCTACAGGCCTGAGGCCATCACAATGGGCTCCCAGAGCGTTGTCGCCCTCCAGGTTCAATGCCAAGGGGGAAACAGAGGGCCAGGAGGGGCTGAGCCAAGCTTCCCCAGAGATGGGGGGATGCCAAACCCCCAGCAACCCCAGACACTTCATCTCCCCAACCACCGGTGTTACCCCAGAGCCTGTTCCCACTGTAGAGCAGACCCCAACTACAAGCACCCCAAAATCTCAAGCTGCTCCTGCGATCTGGGGCTGGGGGAAGGGGGAGCACCAGGCAGCCTCCTCCTGCCAGGCCGAGGGAGCAGGATTTTGTGTCATTGCTACTCAAACCCCTTAACTGGCCAGAAAAATCCCTGTTCCCTGCCCTGACAATCTGCCTGGTGCACCAAGGGAAGAGCAGCTGGATTGATGGGGGCTGCAGGAAGGGGAGATGGCACCTGAATGGATGGAAACAGCTCCAGCAAAACTGCAGCTCCAGACCCCTGCAGGGACCAGGCAGAGCTGGGAGGCAGCAGAGGATGTGGGCCCCTTGCCTGTGGCAGGTGAGGGGGGCACCAAGCCAAATGAGACACGCCTGGTCCCCCAGCCCAGCCATCCCTGGGCACTGCTGGTTCCGGCCCCAGTTCGCTGTCTCCTTCCAGCTGCTCACAGCAGCTCCAGCCCTGCAGAGGCTGTGCTGTGTCTGGAGGGTGACATGCTGCATCCCCAGCTGTGCTGGCATGACCCCGCAGTGCCAGGGCTGTCTCCAGCCACAAGAGCTTTGCCTCAGGTATTCAGGAAGAGAAGAAATAAAAAAAAAAAAAAAAAAGAAAAAAGAAAACCAGATGCCATATGCCATTTCTCCAGTGCTGCCTGCCCAAACCTGCTGCTGTCTCTGCATCACTGGCCCTGGCCCAGCTGGGTATGCGCCCACCCATACTGGGGACCCCAGGCTGTCCCTGATGCCAGCCCATACCAAAAAGCACTTTGCTGTTCTTCACAGCTCAAACCACCCACTTTCAGTCTTGTTTATCAGGTTTTGCTCAAGCAAATACCAATGGGCTTGGTACCTGCCCAGAGCCCACTGGGGCTGGGGCAGGGGTTGGGTTTTTTAAATTCCTTTTTCACTAGCTGGGCTCTGAGATTTGGCACAGCGTGACAGGTGAAACAGCTGGTGATCAGGGCCACGGTGCGGAGTGCCACCGCAAGCGGGTTAGCAGGGCTGGCCCCATGCAGGCATGACGTGCTAACGCTGGGTATGCAGCGTGGAGGCTCCACTGCTGAGGGGGACCCCTCCTCACATCTCCACGGTGCTCTGGGACACCCCAATGGGCAGCATGGTGCGGTGTCGGACCCTTGCTGTGCCAGCATCACAGGGGATGGGCAGCCCTGGCACCAACACCATGCCTGCACTGGGGCGGGCTGTGCCCTGCAGTGCAGGGTGTTTTACAGCTCTGCTCCAAGCGTGGACCCACGTGAAGCCCTGAGCAGCCTCGAGGGAAGGGCTCGGGTCCAGCTCTCTCCTCCTGGCACTGACCGGGCACTGACTGATCAGTGGGGCCCTGTCTGCCAGGGTGTCCACCTGCCCGGTGAGCCGTGGCAAAGCAGAACCCTGACCACTGGCGAGCTCTCCCTGCAGACCCATTGCTGCCAGAGAGGAGGTGAAAGAGGGCAGCCCACCTCCCCCTGCCAAGCACCCAAGGAGCTGCCAGGCCAAGGGCCGGCATGGCTGCGCCAGCACAGCTCGGCCATCTGCGAGCAGCCGCACACTCCCACTGCTGAGCTGGAAACAAAACCCTGGAGCAGCAGCGCCCCGGCAAAGCAGCGCTGCACCCACTGGGCCCAGATGCTCTTTGGCAAAGCCAAAGCCCTCCGACACCTTGCCGCTGTCCCACGCCACGAGAGACATTTTGCAGCCTTTGGTAAAGATGCACCAGCACGATTTTGCTCATTAAACACCTTCAGGTAGCTCAGAAGCATCAGCAGCCAGCCACACAGGCAGCTTCGCTTGGGATGGGGAGTCCATCCGTCCTGCCCCCACCATCTACCCCATGCTTGGCAGCAGCCTTGGCGCTCCCACCAGCCCATCACCATGAAATGGGGGTTTGGTGACACAGCCACTTATCAGCAGGTGCCAAGGGCTATAGGGGCTGACCTTTAGGGCTTTCCAATGGCTTGCAAGTGTGGACCCCAGGCAGGCAGCCCACGTCCCCGCAGCCATGCAAGGTGCGAGGTAGGCAGAAAAGCAGGGGCTGCCTGACCCCACTCTGCTTGGGCTATGCCTGCAGCTGCACCTGCGCTGACTCAGCTTCCACCGGCGATAAAGACCTGTGGGACTTCGTGTCCTGTCAGGGCAGAGAGCCCAGAAACTGGGGGGGCCCCATGAGCTGAGAAAATGGTGGGCTGCATCCCAGGGCTCATGGAAAAGGGCTGCACCCAGAGATTTCTTTTGGGTTTTATCCTCTGCAGGAGGCAGCCAGCTCAGGGAAACCTTCTCCTCTCCAGCCAGGAAGCCAAGAATTATGGCTGCAGGATGGGTCATGTTGCCAGCAGCTTACTGGGGCCACCCCCTCTCCCAGCTTAGTGGGTGGCTGGGAAATAATCCCCAACAGATGTGAGACGATGAGCTCCCCAAGGCAGAGGTGGTCCTCCTGCACACAAGAGCTGTGGTTTCCCCAGGCGCGCTCCTCTGCAGACCCCCAGCTGAGCCCAGACAGCACCCATGGGCTTATGGCTGCAAAGCAAGAGCTTCCCTCTTCCCAATTCCCCACCTTTTGCCCTCCACTTCTGTCGCTGTCTTGTTTCTACAGGAAGGGAACAGGAGTCAGGAGCCTGGGGGACCTCTGTGCCACGATGAGCCAGGGTCCCCGCCAGCACACCAGCTGACATGTCACCTCTCATGTCACCTACCTGAAGTGATGGGTCCCCCCCACCAAAGAGCAAACCTCCCTCCCGCAAAGGCCTTGCCCGCCTCCATCTGTGCAGGTGAGACCCCAGCAACACTCCATGGGGTGCACTGGTTAGGGCAGGCAGCTGCCAGACCTCTGTGCTCTGGTGCTCCGGGACAGGAAGAGACGGACTGACTGGGACCTGCTCCAGCTGCGCTTCCTTCCTCCAATTCAAAGCGCACTCCAGGTACTTAATGGCCAGTTTTTTCCTATTGCAATTATTGTTAGCTCACAAAGTGGCTAATTACAGGCCTGCTGCCGCTCTTCGGTGTTCTGGTCACCCCTGCTGCTTCGGTAAAGCCCAGGTGAGGCCACAGATGGGGGCGGACACAGGAGGGAGATGCCCCGGCACTGGCAGCAGCGCTGGGGCCATGCCCTGGGGTTTTGGGGGGCAACCGGCCTGGGGGAGCCACTGTACCCATTGGGGGCCAGACCCAGAGCTCCCTGTGGAGACAAAGCACCAGGGCACCATGTTTATGAGATTAATGCAGGGATGGGACCAAGGGCAGCTCCTGTCCCCAGTGCCCAGGGACCCAGTGCCTTGCACGTGGGGTGAGGCCACCCTGTCATCCCTCCTGTCCCTGGCACCCCCATCACCCCATCAACCCTCTGGCCCCCACAACCCCCCATCAAC
>VYZV01038948.1:18723-45830 GCA_013401275.1 Pandion haliaetus | reverse complement strand
ATAATAAAAGGATTGGAATATACAAGTTATTCACATACGGAAGGGGAGGCCTTCCTTTCTCAGAGGTCTTCTGCATATCTCAGGCTAGACAGTGGGGAAGATGCAGCACAGCCCAAGCATGCAGTTAAAACAGGCAGAAGACAAATCCTTGTCACCCAGCCATGTCCTAGTAATGGTCTATCCCAGCCAGAGGAGCTGCAGTGTTCAGAGCCAGCGGCATTACAGCCCCATATATGCTCAGGCTAGGAATGGCCCCATTGTGGGGTGTCCGTGCTGTGGAGCTATTGCATAGGCAACAACAGCACAAGAGACAGTGAGAGAGCAGCTCAGCAGCTCCAGTGCATCAAGGCACCAGGGTGGGGGGTCTTTGACACCACCTGCTTATAAAGCTATGACAGGCTGCATCAAGTGTCTAAACAGGATGGCAACAAGTGGCTTTCATGTCTCTCAGGATCATCCGTGCACATCCAGTTTTGCAGAGCCAGGGTTTCCATGCAGCAACAGAACACCCTCCTTTGCCCATGTGTACCCAGGTGACTCATATGCCACTCCATGGGAACATACGTTGTGTGATTCAGTGTGAACTGCAAGACTCCGAGGTTATGAGACACAGCTTAGATCATATGCAGGAGAATGTGTAAGCTAATAAAAAGAAGATGCAGATGGCAAGGGAGCCAAATTATTCCTAGATTCATTAACTACTTTTCCAGTGTTCTGCCCTGACTTAGTGTCTGCTAGCACAGAAAAAATGGCAACCTCTCCTCTTCCTGCCAACAGGAAGATGTGTTCCCTATAGAGAGCTCTTTTGTTCTTTCTGGCTCTGTGAAGAGGAGAGACTGGCAGACTCCTAAGAGACATTGTAATGATTGGGATACCACTGCACAACTTAGGTCATCTAGGGGGAACACAAACTGAGAATTTAGGCACTCCTCCAAATGCCAGACTGGGTATGGGAGAGGATTTGTAGTCTGCTGTAAAGCCTGCATTCGTGTCCAAATTTACCTCCTTTCCTGCAACTAGGCTTCCCACTCGCCAGCACACCACCTGGGCTTTTCTTGGCACTCAGCTTGCCCTTGTGTTCTGTGTAGTATGATCTTTTGTACTCTCACCCTTCTCTGACACCATTCTGGGTTACAGCAGCTGTAACCAACCAGTTGAATGTAGGCAACCAGCTTTTCTCAGGCTTAACCACTGGGGACAATCAGTCTGTTCTCTGCATCCAAGGAGCTCAGAAGCTTCAGGGATGCCTTGCTGGATGTCTCTGCACTCACAGACAGCCTGACATAGCTGTAAGTTCCCAAAGCTCATCTGAAAGATCTCCTTGCTATAGACATTCCACGTTGACCTGCACTGCCTGTGGGCAAAGGCAGCACTATACATATTAGTGTACTCTGCTCATGAAGATACACCTGAAACCTGCATACATGCCATGCATGACAAAGTAAACAGCTATTATTATTAGCCCATGTTGAAGCATGGCTACAAGTGACTGGGGACAGGCTCAGAAACACAGGTGTGAGGACCCTACTGCAAATGGAGGAAACAGTATGGGGTTATGTAACACAGCTGCCCTGTAATACAGCAGTCCTCATCTCTGTTATGGGTTTGTGCGGTGCAGTTTTCCTTGGTGGCAGGGGAGGGGGGCTGCAGAGGCGGCCCCTTTAAGAAGTTGCTAGAAGAATTCGCCGCCCCAAAATGTCGGACCCGCGCGCCAAAATGTCGGACGCGCGCGCTAAAACGTTGGACCTGCCTCTAGGCGGGGAGTGACGGTGGTAATGCCTCTGGGAAAACATATTTAAGAAGGGGAACTGGTAGTGTGGGGGTTGGGAAACGTGAGAGGAACATCGCTGCCGATACTGGTGTCATGGAAGTGGAGGGGGAGGAGGAGGCGCCTGAGGAGGCTGATGACCCTGCAGCCCATGGGGGTGAACAGTGGAGCGGAGACTCCCGAAGGTGGCCGTAACCCCATGGTAAAAACTGCACTGAAGCAGTGTGAGACGGGAGAGCAGCCCGTGGAGGGGACCCGCACCAGGGGAGTTCGGGAGGAGCTGAAGCCCGTGGAAAGGACCCGCGCCAGGGGAGTTCGGGAAGAACTGAAGCCCGCGGAAAGGATCCGCACCAGGGAAGTTTGTGAGGAACTGCAGCCCGCGGAAAGGAACCACGTTGGAGCAGGGAACGAGAGAGGAATCTTCCCCCTGAGGAAAGAAGCGGCAACGACGATGTGTGGCGAGCTGACTCAACCCCCATCCCCTGTTCCCCTGCGCCGCGGGGGGGGAGGAGGTAAAAATCATCGGGAGTGGAGCTGAGCCGGGAAGGCGGGAGGGGTGGGGGGAGGTTGTTCTGATGTT
Organism: Pandion haliaetus; assembly: GCA_013401275.1. Lineage (NCBI taxonomy): Eukaryota > Metazoa > Chordata > Aves > Accipitriformes > Pandionidae > Pandion > Pandion haliaetus. The sequence continues at coordinate 43,482 of VYZV01038948.1, read as the reverse complement.
TGGTTTCCCTTCCTAATACCCTTGTGTTTTGTTTTTGTTTTGATTTGTAGTAAATTAAATGGATTTTGTTTCTTCCCCAAGTTGAGCCTGTCTTTTGCCCGTGACCATAAGTGGGGAGTGATCCCTCCCAGTCCTTGTCTCGACCCACAAGCCTGCCTTTGTATTTTCTCCTCATCCCAACGTGGCCAGGCGAGGGGGTGGGGGGTGAGTGAGCGGCTTCGTGGTGCTTTGTTACCGACTGAGCTGACCTGAAACCACGACAATCTCCCACATCTCAAGCCTATTCCCAATGTTTTTCCTCAACAGGATGCAGTGCTATAAAATAATGGCAGACTGATCCCACAAGCATGTTCCTGCCATTTGTCTCTGGGGACTTGCTGTCTGGGATCAGGCCATCAAGCAGCCTAACAGCCAGTGATATGCTTCTCTAATTTTACTGCAGGTCTGTATTATTTTGCTTCCTCTGAAGATCCATTCTCGGAGTTTTCTCTCCTCTGACTTTTGGGATATTTCCATTCAGCTGAGGAAACCACTCTGCTTTGTGCTTGTTGAAGGATGAACTGAACAAATAGGCAAACTTATGCTAATTTCCAGCTATTGCCAATGTAAGATACCCAACACTCCTTAGTCATCAGTCCTGGAGTCCTTAACTAACCTATGCTTTTGAGTTAACAGCATGATGTCATCTGTCTTCAGAGGTGACCAGATCTTCACAAGTGAACTTGTGGTGATGGCAAGGGGACACTGTCACTATGGTGACTCCTGAGACAGAAATCATCAGCCAATCACAGCGTCAAAGCCTCTTCTGCTTCTCACGCTGACCTGCCAATGAGTAGGCTGGAGGAGCACAAGAGGTTGGGAGGGGACAGAGCCGGGACAGCTGACCCCAACTGACCAAAGCGATATTCCATACCATATGATGTTATGCTCAGCAATAAAAAGCTGGGGGAAGAAGAAGGAAGGGCGGATGCTCAGAGTTATGGTATTTTGTCTTCCCAAGTAACCATTACATGTGATGGAAACCTGCTTTCCTGGAGATGGCTGAACACCTGCCTGCTGATGGGAAGTGGTGAATGAATTCCTTGTTTTGCTTTGCTTGTGTGCATGACTTTTGCTTTACCTATTAAACCGTCTTTATCTCAACCCATGAGTTTTCTCACTTGTGCCCTTCCAGTTCTCTCCCCCATCCAGCCGGGTGGGAGTGAGCGAGCATTTAGCTGCCTACTGGGCTTAACCCATGACAACATGCCAACAGTAAGCTCTGGCCATTGTATCTGAGGTGGGGAGCTTTCAAACAAAACAGAAGTTAAAAGCCGTAAGACATAGACATATGCTTTTTTCCTGATGTTGCTAATTTTAACTTCTAAGGTAGCCCTGTGATTTCCTAGCAGATACTGCGACTGTTGCCTGCAGCTGATTGTGGAACTACAGTGACAGTCTGGCAAACCACTGGTCCTTGGTTCTTCAAGCAACTTTGAGGTGTTTTCCTGGGTAAAAACACAGGTCCAGACTCCAAAGCAGCATCTTGTCTTGCTTCTCCTGGTGGATAGTGGCACACACTGTTCACATCTTCTTCATCCAGTCTTATTAGTTCAATTCCTTTGCCTGTGCAGGGTACCCTGAAATCTAGCATGTGTGCCACAATGATGTGCCTAACCTTGAGGCTAACTGTAGCTATTAAAGAAATAATTCCACAAGTAGCCTCACACATCTAATGGGATTGCTTACTCAAGACTGACTAAGAGGGCTTTATAGGCCTGCCTGCCTGTCATTACCTTTGTTCAAAAGTAGAAGATTTGGCTGTAAATAGATGCCTGAATGACTCAGGAGTCAAAGTCCTGTTCCAGAGATGTTAAGGCCTAGATTTTCAAAGGCAGACATGTGCCAAGCTGTCATAGCTTTGAGCAGGAGTTAGGCATGCTGGCTAGGATTTCAAAAGATGAATGCACAACTTTAACATTCTCGCCTTTAGGGACCCCACAGGACTTTGTGAAAATGGTATTTTCAAACTAAAAAAGTAACATTCTACTCCTCTTTTCCACAGTTATCTATTAGTTTTCAGTAGTTTAAAAATCTGTATAGAATACTCATTTTGGCAAAAATACAGTTAAATGTTTACCATCTCTAGAAATCATGCTTTAATGAGCTCTAACAAATGGAATTAATAACGTTAATGAACACATTTAATGTTTTTAAGCAGATTTACAATTCAAGGCATGATTAAACTATTAATAACAAAAGCCTGCAAAATGAACTGTGCTAAACTTTGGGAAGTGGTCTTTGCCAGGATCAGCATTGTCATTAGATATATGGTCTTCCCACCACTGACCTTTCCTTTGGCCCTGTACAGAAGTAAATTGCAGCACTGTCTGTCATTGTGAGATTGCAGATTTGTTTTTTTCCCATAGACCATTTACGTTATTCATCTTACACAGTGGACCTGCTCTGGGTGTGAATAATGGTTTCCTCAGCCCCCCCTGCCCTTTTTAAAAAAGCTTATGAGAGCATGTTTGTCAGTTTTGATCACAGTTATATAAAACCTCACTTCTCTTGTTAAAAATATTAACTACATGGTGCAAAATATTTGCATCCTCTAAATCATCAGAGACTTTTACAATTTCAATGAACAAAGGATAACTTTGTGGCAGAGTAACATACTGACATTCTTATGTAGCTACTCAGCTGGCTCAGGAAGTTGTGCAAAATGTTCTGCCTTCCCTCTCTGTCACCTACACATTCCTTACTAAGGATCAGCTTTGATTACCCTGATAGAATTTCCCTTGGCACTAAGTACATCCCATTCCCTATTTATTTCTGCTTCTGGCTTCTGCCATGTTTTAAATACCTAGTAGTGATTAGGGAAGGACATTATGTGGGCTTCACCTTCCCCTCAACATATAAAAAACTCTTGTGGATGCCTTTGGTGGAGCTGTGCATCTCCTTACATGGGAGTCTAGAGTTCAGTTAGTGAAATGTTACTAAATGGGAGGCTGAATCAGAAAAATTATCAGCCAGGAACACACCTATAGATAGGAATATGTAAAGCCATCATATACTTTCCTCTACTGTGGTCAGACTTTACCTAAACCCATTAACCCTTTATGGTTACATTTTCTTCATCAATAGAATAGAATACCTTAGCCTATGGATTATAGCTTACAGGAGGCTTTTGAAACCACACCGTTATTTGTCTGTGTGCTATAGTAAAAGAAACAAAGATCCTCAGTGCATGGCAATTAACAGCCATTTGTGGTTTATGATAAATACAACCAATCAGCAAATCAAAAGCTAGGATAAACCACAAACTTGTCTACATGGTGTGCTTGGTAGGCTGAAAGTTTGCCTTGAGCAACAAACAGTTGTGAATTGCCAGTGTTATACAAGAGATCAGTTCCTGGATGTGTTGCCAAACCTGGCTTGTGTATTGGATGTAGTACCACAGAATGCAACAGCAGGCTGCAAAGAGAGGAGAGGACCTTACTTGTTGCAGCAGTATTCTGCCTGATCCTAACATCAGCCACAAGATAGCATCCTGGAATGCTTCTTCATTTCATCAATAGTTACATTTATTCTATTAACAGCATTCAGTAAAAAAAATGGGATATTTTGGCTCAGATTTTAAACACTTGAATAACTTTGGTAGTATATTAAAGTATTTCTCTGTCAACAGCTATATGGCAGTATTTTCACAGAAAATGTCTCAGCATAAGAGAACAACTGTGGCAAGTGCATGCACAAATCAGGCAGGCAGCAACACTTCCAGCTCATTTAAAATGCAGGTCCAGCACAGTATGACTCTCTGTCTCCTGAGATTCTTGATGCAAAATTAAATTAAAACTGGTAGTTATTTTTATGAACTAATTCCCACTGTCCTTGTATTCCCACTGCCATTACATTGTTTAACATTACATGTGCACACAACAGTCAGCCAGACATGGCTAAAGTTCTGGTCCCTTTTTAAAAAGATACGAATTCTGCGGTATCCGTATGAACATTATAGACCTGGGTAAGCCATATGCCATATGTAGTAACTTGGAAGTTAGCAGTTTTAATGGTCTCCCATGACTGGTGTTTGCTTAGACAGAATAATGTTTTGAATTTTTTTGCTCTCAAATTGCTAGACCACATTCCTATCTTGTTGTACAGGGGAGGAGATGCAAAACACCTTTTTTTTTCTGGCAGCAATTGCACTGTGCTTCCACAAAGGCATGGAAACCATGGGTTTAAAACCAGGCATAAGCCCAGCATGCATCACCAACACATCTGAGCAGACACAATGCCACAGGCAGCACTGGCATCTGCTCACAGCACTGGAGCAGATGCTGTCATTCACAGGGAGTGAAGACCTTGTGACTTTGCAGGAGAGCTTGCAGACTACTCTGAGACTGATATTGCCTCTGTATGGGGCAGAGGTTCCCAGCTTCTGTGTCAGTCCATGGACACCATGGGTACTGGATATCCTGTTTCTCAAAGATGCACTGGCCAGGACCTGCTTTGTCACCAGCAGGCCCTGGAATCTCAGCATTTCCTGATGCTAGGCTCCATGGTATGTGGTCCTAACCAGAGTTTCTGGAATCACATTACTGTACATTTTCCTGCTTTCACAAAACTAAATTGTAAAAGACCACTGCTCAGCAATAATGAAAACATCCCTGTATTATCAACACTGTTTTCAGCACAAATCCAAAACATAGCCCCATACTAGCTACTATAAAGAAAATTAACTCTATTGCAGCCCAAACTAGCACACATCCTCATCTCCTCCATTGCCAGTGCTTATTTTATTTGAATGTCAAGCTGTTCTTCCAGATTATTCTGAAAGTCAGTTCATTTGCAGTACAGCTGATGTACCTTGCTCTGAGCAGAAGCTGCTGCTTCTTCTGCTAAAAATTCATCAAGCAAGATGTTTTAGAGTCACATTGCACTTCACTGAATGCATACAGGTTGAGCTGATGAATAAAACTTTTCATCTTCTCAGTTTCAAAAACTCTCCAAGGTCCTCTCCTTGCCAGCACTTCCTTCTTCATCAATCACAACACAAATTCCATCATCAGCCCACAAAATGGACTGAAACTGGTGGCTTTCAACAAGTTTCCAGAGCTTCTTTGGAAAGCCAATGGGTGACAAGTCATTAGCTTCATCAGAGCTCTCAGAAGAAATGCAAGGGACTCTTTTGGTCCCATGATCATTGCTGCATGCTTGGAAATCCTTTTCTTCCTTTATAGATGCTAGAGCAGCATCACAAGCTGCTCTTTTATCCCATCCTGGAGGGACAGGAGAAATCAAGTCTGCTGATTCAGCCAGCTCATCTAGAGATGATGCTTCTCCTGGAGATGGCTCTCTCTGAAACTCTTGTCTGGGTTTGATGGAAGGGGTGCCCAGCTGTAGCCATTTTCCCTGAGCAGCTGGGCTTGGTCCTGCCAGACAGCAAGTGCCAACAAACTGGCACTGGCTGGCTGCAGGTTCCTAGGTGAAATCCCCAAATGTCACCATGACACCTGTGCTGCATGGCAGTGACATTGTAGCATGGCGTCAGTGTCCTGGCACGATGGAGCAGCAACAGAAGAAGCTGTTGAATAGCACCTGCTGTTTGTAATTTCCAGAGCTGCAGCTATTTGGACTCTAGAGCCAAGCAGTAAATCCAACTGTACTGAAATGTTGCAGGAATGATAGGGCAGTGCTGTGTCCAGTGGCTTTTAGGAGCTGGTGCCCAGGGAGGAAGAGGGAAGGCTGCAGCATTAGGCATAAAAGTGCCCCATTCCTCACATTTTTCAGTTGGGCACCTGTCCCACATGCAGAAATGTCCTTGCTCTCTTTACTCCTCTGATGCCTTCTGAGCTCCTGCTTGAGAGCCTTGGCAAAGAGTTGTGATGGGCAAGGTTGGGGTGGCAGCCAGTGTCTAGACTCCTGGGTTTGTGGAGTTGCTCCTCTAGGCATTGCTTCACCTTCACTGTGTTGTGCCCTGAATAACTGCCTTCTGGTCTCCTGTATTTCACTCTGTGTTCTACAGCTGTGTGAGGAAATCCATTTCCCAAGCACTGTGGGTCAAAGGACATAAAAATCTCTCCCCAGTCCTCCCCGTATCTTCCCTAGATTAACAAGGGCTCTGTGATTTCAGTAGCACTCCTGTGCTGGACAGTCCCTATACCCAGGTGATGCTCTCAGGTTTCAGCCATCTCCCAGTAGCTGCTCTATAGGACCAACTGGAAGTAAAATGCTAAGTACATTTTGCAAATGATAGAAATGGGAGATATGCACCACACCCTCACACCACTACACTCCCCATTTCATTGAATGGGTTTCTGTGCTTTTATTTGATATTTAAAATTTAGAAAGCAAACAAAATCCATAATTCTAAGTCAACACCCTCTCTACTGGATCAAGTGTTTTTCCTGTACAGGAAAGTTTTGATGTAGAGCTCGTGGGAATGAGCAATTCTGTTCCCTTAAGCATTTGGATCTGGTCCTGGGAGGTTTACAAAATCCTGGCCTAAGTATTAGAACAATAAAGATGAGGACAATAAGCTTTTGGACCCTCTGGACAGAGCTAAGTTACAAGAGTTTGGGCAGAGCAAGGAGGGTCTCCTCCAACTGCTGGAGATTCCTGGAAGGGCTGGCCCCATGCAGACACAGGGAATAAATCAGCTGGACTTAGCTGTTACCCTGAAGTGCTGTTCAACTCAATAATCTGGAGAAAAAGGGCTGTGTATGTAGGCTGAGAAAGCATGGGTGGCCAAGCCAAGAGGACATAGCTAGATGCAGACTTGTATGAGCTACTGCAACAGCAACTAATATAAAAAGTGTATAAAAATAATAGCTACTATCAAGAACTAGTACAAGTACCTTGCCTGGTGTAGTGGCTTTAGTACTGAAATACATTATGCAAATGTGACCAACTAGAAGCAATACTGAGGAAGAATGCTTTGGCTGTCGTCTGGGAGAATATATCTTCACTGGAACATCTTTCATGTGGTGGCTCATGAGAAAGTAATTCTTTGTGTATTTACTTATTGAAGCAGAATCTGGGAAATACCATGAGCATGTTACAAACATCTGTACTTCCGCCCAGCTCTATAGCCAACCTGCCAGACTGTGTTGTTTGTTCTCATACTTGTTCTTTCCAATCTTCATCAATGTTTTCTAGGTGTCTTCCAGCAGTATTTGCTGCTGACGAAGGAATGCACTTCAGATTGTTCTCCTGTGTAATTTCAGCCATTTTTTATGTTGGCAGGAAGAACAAGGGTTTCCACAATGGTATGTGGCTTTTTTCCCTCACTATTAAGTACAAAACCTGAAAAAAGGCTGCTAGAGGTTTATCATGAAGTTTAGAGACATTTTGTAGATATTGTGGACTGAGTATCGCATGACTTGAAACATTGCTGAACAAATGGTGGAGGTTTGTTTGCATGTTCTGGATGCTTCATCTGGTAAAGGTGATGGCGACATAGTGTCATTAGTTCATCTCTCAAGGCACAGTATAGCCTTAGTGCAAGGTTCATCATTCATGGTAGTGGGTGTGCATCCCTATTTCCAATAGTCTTTTTGATAATTCTAAGCTGGTTTGGCTCAGCTTGGATCTGCAATGGTGTTTCAACAATATGCAGATGGTAGAGTCCATAGGGCTCAGAACAGTGTGTTATCAGCATGAACAGTTCAAAAAGATGTAGCTCTTTTTTGGGCTCCTTTTGCCCTGGATTACAGAATAACTCTGCCCTTGTATGTGCAAGTGAGCTGTACTATGATTGTATTCTCCTTTGCTCCTCTGGTTGGGATGAGAAGGAATATATGAATAACGTGTCTGCACAGGGGAGAGGGAGTAGCAATCCAGTGCTGATTGTTAAAGGGGCCTGTTTCTTCTGGCTTCTACACTCCAGAAAACAAAAAAGAATCTCCTTAATTACAAACAGCTCAACCCCTGCCCTCCAAAATCCAGGGCATAATATTTGAAGAACCCTGGACTTGGACAACAGAAAGCACCAAAATAAGGCCTGTCCTTAGAGCTGGCCCAGCCACAGTTTTGAACAGGAAATCCTCTAGCATGCTGGGCTGGTCATGTGCAGATTGTTGCAACTCTTTTCATGGGCCTTCTGTTCAGAGTACCATACAATTTGCTAGCAGAATAGAGCAGCCTTCATGCTAACACAGCCTTTCCTCAAAACATAACCTATGCATGTGAAAGGATGGTGATTTATAACTTCCTGAAACTTCTCCAATTTAAGGTTAAACTGGAGTGGCTAACATGGTATGTTAGCAAAGTTGTGACACCTGCTGTCATGGGACTGCCAGCATGTCACACCAGCAGCAGGACAACATCATTGACTCAGCACATTTTGGGCCTTTGCTGCAGACAATAGACAGAGCCTGCTTTGCCACTACTCTAATCCCCACGTGGTAGGGTACAATGTCACATACTTCCTGTCTTCACTTTTGGCGAAAGCTGAGTAACAATATATGCTGGAGAACTGTGAAGAATCTTTTTCCTTCCCTGACAGATGAGAACTTGCGAGGATTGCATACTGCGCTCTAAGAAGGAATTGTGCTGAAAGCCAGAGCCTTGGTAATGAGGTCTTTCATTGCTGTCCCTGACTGCAGCAGCAACTGCTTCTGCTGAAAATAACGTATATATTTTCAGCTGAATTACCTCCCTCCTCAGACACATCTTCTTATTTTTTGCCACAGTGCAGGGCTTTTAGAAATTACAGATTACTGCAGAAACAATACAAACTGTGGAATCAAGCCTGCCCAGAGCAGCTGGATTTATGTGCTTCATGAAATTCCTGAGGTCCATTATCAGAAGCATCTGAGAACGGAGCTCATAAAAAACCCTGGCTTCACATGGGAACTTTAAGGTGCTTTGGAAGTAGGAGTTTCAGGTTAGACCTTCATCACCTATGCATCACCATGCTGTACTCATCCTCACATGGTCTGTACAAGATTGTATAGCAACATTGTCCTACTGCCCAGCGCAGCAGCCTAGGTGATAATGCAATGGAGAGAACCCAGCTTTCACTCTGAGACAAACCTGTAACCAACAAACCAAAACCTTTCACCTGTCTACAGGAGATGAACTAAACACTGACTTCACATTACATGTACCGCCCCAAAACTGCAGATCTCTGTACAATCCTCATCCTCCATCTTCTTCCTGAATCCCCAAGGAGACATACCACATATCAAGAGGTTCATGTAGTGGCTTTATATATTTGCATATAGAGAAAAAAGACAAAAGTTCATGAGATAACGATGTCAAGTTCTGACAGGTCATCTAAAATTCACAGATCCCTAGGTTTATACAGTCCTAAGAGCTCCATTTTTAATGTACAGGTGCTGGATGAGAATCATAGCTTCAATGGAGGGAAAGAAGTAAGAGCTGCAAATGTGCTGGTTGTTCAGCGTAAAACATCTGGATGGAGAGAGATCCATCATGTCCATTGGTTTAAGAAACCTTGCAACGTCATGAAAGAAGCCCAAGACTCATGATTTTTGTACATCTGGAACTGGCAAAATGATCCATCCCTCCTCTTCATCTCTTCTCTTTTGCCAAGGTGACAACTTGTTTATCTTGGACAATATCATCTTTACTTTCTCTACCCCTACTTCACACTTTATTTTCCCACACTGTTTTCCTCTACAGGCACATCTTCCGCCCCTTCTACACTAAACCATTGTCTCATACAATGTTCATCTTATTTGCAGACAGGCTCCTTGGGAGAAAAACTGTTTTTCTTAAAAGCTGTGTGTTCACTATATACTTTAATGATTTACTTTTTTAGTTACAGTAAGATCTATAGACTCCACTGATAGGTATGCTGTGTTAGGTGCTGTACAGACCTGCTGTAGACAGAATCCTTCAAAGAGCTTGCAACTGGAACAATATAGTATAATATTTATCACCAGATCTGCCCACAAATGCAAACTTGTTTGAAGCTGAGCCCTTCTAAATAGGAGACATAAAGTTCTAAGTAGAAGACATAAAGCCCTTTACATGAGGAGGTAATCAAAGCCAGAAGACACCAACATCAAAGATGATGAGTCTCTGGTGAGGCTGATCAAACACACAGTAGTGCAGCAGGGTATTTTCTTGATTTGAAATGCAGTGACTGGGGCTGTGCTTGTGTGGTAAACTGCATAGATGGGAGATGAGAGGAAACAGGAACAGAAGCAGCACCGTGTAGAAATGCTGTGCACTTTCAGGCACAGAACTTGTTGATGGTGGCTGAGCAGACTCGGAAGTTGAGAGAAAAAAGCCTCCCTGAAGCAACATGTTAATCTTGTGACAAACAGCTTTTATTCTCATTATCCATAATAATTAGGACTGCAAGTGGATACACCTGGTTCACATGTTAATTTGTCCTCCTAATGAAAATGAAGCTCTAAGGCCTCAAATAATGGTCAGCCAGCCAGGATGATAGACAACACAGAGAGGCAATTGGAAGTGCCCAGTAATAAAGTGATATGGCTTTAAATATGGAATTTAAAAGGTATTAGCCATCTTTTAGATTACTGTCAATCACTTAGTGGTTTTGTGACAATAACAAAGTTACTGTATTGTGACAACTCTATTGAATTTCTTCACACAATCAAACCAAGGAGAAGTATGGAGCCTGTTCCTAATGTGAGGCAGGAATAATGATCTGAGGCTGAATGCCACAGTGTGAAAGACAAATTTGGAGGAAGGAGACTGCTGAAATTGTTTTCAGTTATGCAAAACATGCAGGGAAGGAGAGACTTGCCAGGCACGGATGAATACCAGGAACAGAGGGGTTTAAATAACAGCATGAGCCTTGCATGAGGGCTCTCATGGAATCACAGACGGGCTGAGGTTTGACAGGATGTCCAGAGATTATCTTGTCCAATCCCCCTGCTCAAGCAGGGCCACCCAGAGCTGGGTGCCCAGGACCATGTCGAGATGGCTTTTGAAGATCTCCAAGGAGGGGGACTCCTCCACTCTGGGCAACTTGTGCCAGTGCTTGGTCACCTTCACATTGAAAAAGCATTTCCTGATGTTCAGATGGAAGCTCCTGTGTCCATTGCCTCTTGACCCACTGAAAAGCAGTTGCATCCACCTTCTTCACACCCTCCCTTCAGATATTTGCACACATTGATAAGTTCCTCCCTGAGTCTTCTCTTCTCCAGGCTGAACAGTCCTACCTCCCTCAGCCTTTCCTCATAGGAGAGGTGCTGCAGTCCCTTAATCATCTTAGACACCTTTTGCTGGACTCTGTCCACTATGTCTTTCTTGTACTGGGGAGCCCAGAACTGGTCCCAGCACTCCAGATGTGGCTTCACCACTGCTGAGTAGAGAGGAAGGATCACCTCCCTTGACCTGCTGACAACACTCCTCCTAATGCAGGCCAAGATACATTATTTGCTGCAAGGACAAAATGCTGGCTCAACTTGGTGTCCACCAGGACTCCAGGTCCTTTTCTGCAAAGCTGAATTTGTTGTTGTCAGCCCCAGCATGTGTTGGTGCATGGGATTGTTCCTCCCCAGGTCTTTGTACTTCCATTTGTTGAACCTCACGAAGTTCCTGTCAGCCCATTTCTCCAGCCTGTTGAGGTCACTCACACAACCCTTTGGCATATCTGGCATTCTTCCTGGGTTTGTATCATTTGCAAATTTGTTGAGGGTACACTCTGCCCCATCATCCAGACAATTAATGAAGATGTTGACCACAATAGCAAAGATTCTGGACCTAGTACTGACCCCAGGACTACACGTCTGGTTACTAGTTTCCAACTGTACTTTGTGCCAGTGATCACCAGCCTCTGTGCATGGCCAGTATTCAGTCAACCTCACTGTCTGCTCATGTAGCCAATACTTTGTCAGCTTCAGTTGAGGACCTATTGGGAGGCAGTGTCAAAAGACTTACTGAAGTCATGGTAGACGGTATCCCCTGCATCTACCAAGCCAGTCATTTCACTGTAGAAAGTTATCAGGTTGGTCTGATACATCCTCTGATTTATCAATCATTTATTATCATGGGACCTGATGAGATGCATCCCAGAGTCCCAAGGGAGCAGCAGATGTAGTTGCTAAGCCACTGTCCATCATATTTGAAAAGTCATGGCAGTCAGGTGAAGTCCCCAGTAACTGGAAAAAAGTGAAAAATCACACCCATTTTTAAAAAGGATAAAAAGGAGGACCCTTGGAATTACTGACCAGTCAGCCTCACCTCCATGCCTGGTAAGATCATGGAACAAATCTTCCAGGAAGCTATGTCAAAACATATGGAAGACAAGCAGGTGATTAGAAACAGCCAGCATGGCTTCACTGAGTGCAAATCATGCCTGACTAATCTGGTGGCCTTCTAAGATGGAGTGACTGCATGGGTGGATAAGGGAAGAGCAAGCGACGTCATCTACCTTATGTAAGGCCTTTGACATGGTCCCACACAACATCCATGCCTCTAAATTGAAGAGAGATAGATTTNCTCTAAATTGGAGAGATATGGGTTTGATGGATGGACTATTCGATGTATAAGGAATTGGCTGAATGGCCACATCCAAAGAGTTGCAGTCAATAGCTCAATGTCCAAATGGAGATCTGGATCAAGTGGTGTCCCTCAGGAGTCTGTATTGGGACGAGTATTGTTCAATATTTTTATCAATGACATAGACAGTGGGATTAAGTGCAACCTCAGCAAGTTTGCAGATCATACCAAGCTGAGTGGTGCAGTTGATATGCTTGCAGGGAGAGATGCCATCCAAAGGGACCTTGGCAGGGTTGAGGAGTGGACCCATGTGAACATTCTGAAGTTCAACAAGGCCAAGTGCAAATCCTGCATCTGTGTCAGAGCACTCACCAGTATCAGTACAGATTGGTGGAGGAATGGATTAAGAGCAGCCTGGCAGAGAAGGACTTGAGGATATTGGTAGATGAAAAATTAGATACGAGCCAGAAAGCCAATCATATCCTGGGCTGCATAAAAAGAAGCATGGCAGGCAGGTCAAGGGAGGTGATTCCCCTCTATTTTGCTCTCATGAGATCTCCTGAGACCTCATCTGGAGTACAGCATCCAGTTCTGCAGTTCCCACCACAAGAAAGACGTGGAGCTGTTAAGGCGGGTCCAGAGGATAGCTATGAAAATTATCAGAGGGATGGAAGACGTCTTCTATGAAGAAAAGCTGAGAGTGTTGGGGTTGTTCAGCCTGGAGAAGGCTCTGGGAAGACCTTATTGCGTCCTTTCTATACATAAAGGGAGTGTTACAAGCTAAAAGCAGGTGCGGATCCCTCAGGGATGAGGCAAAACACGCAGCAAGTAAAAGCTTTTCCTTTAATAAAAGCATAACATTACTGTGGTGGGAGCTCTGGGACACTGATGCTAATCAAATGGGGACCTGATGCAGTGGAGGCCTGCTCAGGAGTGAAGTTGAAAGGAAAGCACTGCAGGGGTGGATAATAAAACTTGTGCTGATTAACACATCATACATATGCAATGCCCTCTTTTGCTCATTAGCAAACCTGCTGATGTAGTGCAGATGCTGTTGTCCATATTCTGAGATCCACAACTGGCCATCAGGTTGGCACTTATGCAAAGGTGGGTGTAGATGAGCTATGAAGTGAACTATCCTGGGTTACCAGCACAATGAGATAAAACATGCTTGGGACCCTACATACTCCGATGGGGGAGGCCAACTATACTGGGTTACCATAACAAAGTCTTCTCCCGCCCTACAGAGGCCTTATAAAAAAGATGGAGAGAGACATTTTAACAGGGCCTGTAGTGATAAGACAAGGGACAACTGTTTTAAACTAAAAGAGGGTAGAATTAGAATGGATATTAGGAAGAAATTCTTTATTTATAAGGGTGAAGATGATGTTTAAAAGTCTCTTCCAACCCAAACCATTCTATGATTCTATGAGCATGTGGGAGAGCACATGGTGCTTGGGAGAGTACCATCACACCTTTATTCTCCTCTTTCACTGATACCAGTCTTAGAGTCTGTCATAAAATCTAGTTTATGCTGCTTTTTTTGGAAGTTGAGTGAAGTCTTCTACAGATCTTTTTCCACTGATTTGACTTTCCATGTGGCAAACAGAATTTGCAGGCTTCTCTAATCCAGTGAAGATCAGTCCTCACCTGCACCATAGAATACCCATTCTCTCTGCCATCTAGAAGAGGTCACAGGTGTTCCACAGACTACTTTACTTTTCTCTGCCAAGAAACACACCTGAATACCCAGCACTACAATGTTGACAGCAGCCCTGTAGTTTCTTAGTGCCATCAGGAAATCATCAGAAGTGTATTGACAGAAAAGCTTATTTGTACTGGCAAAGGAAGCCTGGAATGTTAAAGCTAATGTGCATTAGGGAATGAGAATTAGGTTCAGGACTCAGGGTTACAGGAACCACTGAGGCATGAAGTACTGAAGCAAGTGGATGTGAATTCAATATCCAGTGTTTCTACTGCATGGAAGCTACACATGCAAAGCACACCTGTGGAGGTGATGAAACAGTTAATCCTGAAACCCATTTAAAAGCACATGAAGGACAAGGTGACCACAAGTAGTCAGCATGGATTCACCAAGAGGAAGTATCAGAATGTAGCAATGCATGCAGGATTCATGCTGCACTGGTAGGTGCACTGATCCATGTTATTGCTTGTGAGTACACAAGTGCCATAGCTTTAGATCCCACCCTCTAAATTCTCTAGTTTAAAGCACTATTCACTAGGTCAGCCAATCTGTCAGCAAAGATTCTCCTCTCTCTTCTAGATAGGTGGATCCCATGTCTCCCCAGTAATCTGTATTTGTTGAATAATGTGATCACAGAAGCCAAAGTCCTGGCAATACCAGCCACAAAGCCAGGTGCTGATCTGCATGAGGCATTGACTTTGCAGGGCCTGCATGCCTATCTTGGACAGAGGAGAAGATTACTTGGGCATCTCCTCTTCACTCATGTCCCCAGGGCTCTGAAGTTCTGCTTGACCTTGCCCAGGTTATGCTTTACTGTGTCATTGGTACCCACATGGAAGAGATAGTAGTCTGCTTCTTACCAGTTGTGTCAGTCTTTCTGTGACATCCCAGATCTTGGCTCCTGGCAAGCAGTAAACCTCCCTTGACTGTATGTCAGGCTGGCAGATGGGTGCCTCAGTGCCTCTCAGCAGAGAGTCACCCAATACTAGCACTTGCCACCTCCTGTTGCAGCTTTTAGTGTGTGCAGCTTGTGCAGTTTCTCCCTGTGAGTCTTGCTCATTGGCTTAATCCGCTGCCAAGACTTTCTATCTGTTGCTAGTCAGTACATATGAGGAACTGGGGGAAAGCAATACGCTGTTGCCATGAATTACCAAAGAGCATGGCACTCCATTCTCCAAGGTGCTATCTCTTTGCTGTTGATGGTCTTTGTCTGATAGTCCTTGGAGGTCAGTGACACAGGACCCTAATATTCCTTTTTCAAAAGCCTTGAATAATACTGTATTTCTTGTTTCCCCTCCTTAACAGAGCATAACTTGCTGGCTTCCCTCTGCTGCTCCTGCACTTACTGCCCGAGTGACTCCACCAGACCACACCTTGTGCAGGTAGAGCTTCCATCCTCCTCCACCCAGAACTGTGGGGCACAGACTTTGCAGCCCTTCACCTGTACAGCAGGTTCCCTGACAGGAAGCTCCCTGTTTGCATGCCCTGGTTGCAGGCACTCTCTTTCAGGGCTGCTCATACGCACCTTCCTGCAGTTTGAACTGGCCCCAGGGACCACCAGCACCACCCCACTCTTGCTCGCCCCTCTTGCAAGACCAGTCACCTGCTGGCCAGTCCCTCCTCACACACAGTCCAGGGGTCTCAGGAGCCCAGAAAACCCCTCAGATCCTTGGGCATCTCATAAGCCTTGCATTCTTCTTGGCATATGGCAACACCTACTACTGCTGCTGCTGCCACTGCTGCTAGCATCAGCCTTCCGTGGTTTGAACTGGCTGCAGGAAGTATCAATCCCTTAAACTCTTTAGAGCAGATTTACTTAAGGCTTGACCTTCAAGTGAATCTTAACTATGAATTAGTTGTACCACAGAGTTCTGGGTGACAGGATGGAAAAAAGTCAGTGCAAGCACAAATCTCAGTGTCAGATGTTCAGGCATAAACAAATGGCACACACTTTCTAAGGTGCTGGTTTATCAAAATGCCACGTGGAAGAAAGGGATGAACATTTCTAATCTGAGACAGGAGAAGCAAAGATAGACAAGTACCTTTGAGAAGCAGCTATAGAATTATAGGGTGACAGACAGTTACTACTGTCTGAACAGCTTATATAATTCACATGAAAAGCCTTTTTTAAACAAACAAATAAAAAAGAAAACCACTAGTCCTGATTTTTCATTTTAACCTCCTTAAGTCAAGAGCAAGTTCTTCCTACAGTGCAGTTTAAAAGACTTCTTACTGTCAAACATTAAGATTGACATGTACCTGTTCTGCTGGAAGAGTTTTATGCAGCATAACCAGAGCAACATGTTGCACAGAACATGTGCTAGGACTTGCTGCTTCTTCAGGTAGCTGTTTCACAACTGAGAGTAAACAGAGGGACACCTACTGTCCACAGTAGAGAAATTCTCCACCATAGCATAGCTAGTATGCTGTGATAACACTACCGCATCCTTGACTAAAAGGAGTCTCTGTAATCAGTGAGGCTTTCCACTAAGGTGATGCCTCCTTCAATAGGGCAGTGGAGGGAGGACTCCCCGGGAGGCAGCTCGAACATCAGTTTGGCAGCTGGTGGTGGGCTCATTCTGCAGCATTAGGTTGATTAGGTGATTGCCCTAACCACTAGTTACTGGGCCAAAGGAAGGACAGGAAGAGTTTTCTCTTTCCTCTACATCTGAAATAAAATCTGCTTCTAAAAGACCAGTCATGTTGGTCTACCTCCAGAAGAGGCCTAGTCTTGATTCCAAGTGCACAATGGAACTTCTCCACATTTCTCCCTCTCACCTTCAGCAAGTTCAACAAGTTGTCTTAGCCCCAGAGAAAAGAAAGATCTAAGGGACAGTCATTCTCAACATGTCTTGATGGGTGGCTCTGGGCAGCTGCTCATTCATACTACTGGATTCTGGCCACTCCATGCGGTCAGGCAGCAATAAGAATGAGACTTACTCAAACTGGAAGGAAGCCTGGAGCTGAGGGTGACAGCAAGGCGGATGAGGGGCAGTGTCCTCACTGACAAGAAGTCAGGAGATCAAGTCAGCAAGTGAAGATCAGGTCTGGAGACAATAAGCGGGGTCAGACACACTCCAGTAATGATTAGCAAGCCAGCATAAGGGAGGTCAGGGGTCAATCCAGGAAGCCAAATCAGCAGTTCAGGTTCTAGTTCAGAATCGGAGAGATAGGGAGCCAGGCACAGACATACTAGCAACACAGCTGCACTCATTCAGATTTGTCTGTATCCCATGGCCAGGATTGTGACTAAAACAATGAGTGGATAGGGCTAGGGGAAGGATTTGCCTGAGACACAGGTCCTGGGGGTTGTGGAGGGGTCTGAGGGGTGGCTTACACTTGTACGAATATTTCAAAGTGCATCTGCGCTGGTGTCAAAATGCCTTCCTTCTTGTCATGGTTTAACCCCAGTCAGCAACTGAGCACCACGTAGCTGCTCACTCAGTTCCCCCCCACCCAGTGGGATGGGGGAGAAAATAGGGAAAAGAAATAAAACTCATGGGTTGAGATAAGAACAGCTTAATAGAATAGAAAAGAAGAAACTAATAATGACAATGACAACACTAATAAAATGACAATAGGATTAGAATATACAAGTGATACACAATGCAATTGCTCACCATCTGCCAATTGACGCCGAGTTAGTCCCCAGGCGGTGATCCTCCCCACCCCCACTACCCCCAGTTTATATACTGGACGTGACATCACATGGTATGGAATACCCCATTGATTGATCACTTTGAGCAAGCTGCCCTGGCTGTGTCCCCTCCCAACTTCTTGTGCCCCTCCGGCCTTCTTGCTGGCTGTGCATCAGAAGCTGAAAAATCCTTGATTTAGTATAAACATTACTTAGCAATGACTGAAAACATCAGTGTGTTATCAACATTCTTCTCATACCTAACTCAAAAACATTAGCACTATACCAGCTACTAGGAAGACAATTAACTCTATCCCAGCTGAAACCAGGACACTTCTCCCAGGACCTGCTGAATCTGTAAAATCATAGGTCATTCCTGATGATCAGTACTAACATGGGAGGCTCCTTGGGTACCCCACTTTTTCTTCTGCTTCTTTCAAGTAGTCCCTCATGAATGGCTACCACACCTAGCACTAAGGCAGTTTTCAAGTGGCACAGAGTAGTATATGCCTTCACCAGACTCATTCTCATCTTCCTTTTCTCCCATGATAAGAATTTTGAAATCTGCAATTAGTGTTGTTTTCCCCAAGGCCCTGCAGAGATGGAGCCCTCTCCTCATCCTCTCTTGATTGCAGTATGTGCCAGTAGGGCACACAGGGTGGGATCTTGATTAAGCCATTTCTTTCCTTAGAAAGCATTTATGGGCTGTGGTTGTTCCACAAATAAAATGACCTCTTCCGCACGCTCTGGCTCCAGCATAAGATTGAATGTCTCTAATATTTTCCTTTACAGACCACTTTACACTGGAAAGTGGAAATGGTCAGAATTGCACAATGCAGCCAGGATGTGCCATCAGCTTTGTCCATGAACTCTTGGACTGCTGTATCTTCCCTTTGGCTGTTAAAATTTGCAAGCTTATGCACAGAAGCCAGCATGTGACTGAGGTGTTGTATCTGGGGGTAGACACACAGCTTCCTTCCTGCACCCACCAAGCTTGTTTTGCAATGTTGAGGAATTATCTGTTGGTCACAGTAGTCAAGATTACTTCCATTAGTAATCTCCAGCTCTACTGTTCCTTGCAAAGGCTACACAATGGACTCCCTGTGTTTAGACAACCCCTCTAGGACAGACCTTCCCCTCTGAAGCTCCTGTCCACAAGATAAGATACTGTGCTTTCTTCTTTGTGTCTGAGGCAATTTGATAATTGCACGTTTTTGCTGTGCAGGCATTTTTGACATGGGTTCATTTTGCATAAACCCATAAACTTTAAATGAACTCCTTACAATAGAATCATCTCTCAGGTGACTGAGCTGTGTTCAGTCGGCTTTTCCTTTTGTTTGGTGGGGTTGGGCTGTCCCTTGTAAGTTTTTCATTGCTATTCCCATTACTATTGTTAGTGCTGTTCCTGTGGGATGTGTCAAGTTCAGCTTTGCCAGTGATTGCCTTTGAAGTCTATTGCTGTGACTGCAATTAACCCACTTTGGCACCCAGCATATCCTCCAGAGCAGTCCTAGGGGAGGAATAGCCTGTTACATACTATGTGTAAACTTTCACTGACAAAGAGTGGAGTCTTTTTGGTGAGGAGAGAAGGAGAGTAGAGCAAGGTCCATAGTTGCTCAATCAATCTGCAAGAAAAGAGTAGTCAGTGTTGCTGATTTTAAAAAGGGACTGGTGTCTGCTGTCAAATAAACCTAAAGTGGAGATGGGGCAAAGGACATGATTACATCCAAAAATCTGTTCTCTGTGACTTGGCCTTTTCTTCCTATGCCATGTTGCCCATGAACTTCAATCAAATAACCTCATGCAACTACTTCACTAGAGGTCTGTGACCATAGCAAAGCTACTGCAGTACATCTAGAAATGTGACATGATAATAATTCAGAAATTCAAGATGGTGTTCCTGCATAACCTTTGGAAGGAAAAAGACCAGCTGGACTCAAGAAAAGTGCTATAAAATGAAACTAGCAGACCATCTGTTGTGAACACACCAGGTATTACAATCTGGCATTGCAAATCTCCTTTCAACACATTGGACATCAAAGAGAAACATTTTCAAAATAATTTTTTAGCTGAAAAATTAATAGAAGAGAGTCTAAGGTTGTCTGACAGTTTATCTGCTAGCTAAACTGACCTATATC
This sequence comes from Pandion haliaetus, assembly GCA_013401275.1. NCBI lineage: Eukaryota > Metazoa > Chordata > Aves > Accipitriformes > Pandionidae > Pandion > Pandion haliaetus. Next base: position 23,570 of record VYZV01038948.1, on the reverse strand, counting down.
CTTCTGCCCAATAGGTCAGAACATGAATTTGAATCCACAGTCAGATCTTGCAGGAAGTCAGCTGGGAAACTTTTTTTTTTTTTTTTCCCTGTTATCTTAGCACTGCCAAGTCATCAGATTTGTTTAGATAATATTTACCCTTTTGAACTGGCACTCTTTTCTGGTTCACTCTAGCTGTAGTACTGTTACTTCTGTATGTCCACAGCACTATGCCTTCCCGATGTTCTGAAAAAGAGGAAATCAATTGATGCACAGGTTTATTGTGAAGCTGACTATAATATAACCTGCCTTAAGCAAGGAGCAACACTGAGCCACTTTGTCTCAGAAGAGCAAACTGGGTTGCAGAATCTCAAATGTGACCTAACCCCCATGGCAACACATCTGACCTGGACATTTCTGAGCCAGGTACCTTGGCAGACTAGAATAAAGGGCTAGTTCCTTGCACCTGCAGTCCTGTACCTTCTCACATCTTTCATGGAAGTAACAAAGTGCATTTGCTACCCCTCCCTGCAGCAACCAAAATCTGCTCATAAGCAGGCAGGGAGAGAGGTTGCTAGGAAGCATGCTTTCCAAGCATGCTTTTTTTGAATGTTGCTTGCATAATGAACTGTCAAGAACCTGGCTGGTTCCACTTTGCATCATCAGCTTCTAGTGCATTGCTAAAACAAGTTGAAAGCTTACTTTCTTCAATGTAGCTCATAATATTACATTATTACATGTTATGCATTATGTTGCACTACATTCAGCACATGGCCAAACAAGAAGTGCTTCCAATGAGCTACTCTTTATGAAATACCAGCACCCAGGACTTGCATTCCTATGAAAACAATCACACCACTATCATGACCTAAAAAGCAGCAGGGAGAGCAATTTCACAGCTTCAGTATAATGGGAAACTGAAAGAAGAAAGAAAAAAATCTTCTCTTTTACATTCTTTTCAATATCATAACCCACTAGGCAGAGATTTCGTTTCATCATCACAAGCTAGAAAACTACACATCCTTATTTCTTCATGCAAAGCCAGAAAAGCATGTACATTTAAGAGGATAAAATGATTTTACAAAACTTTGACCACCAAATTCCAGGTAGGGCACCATGGCTCTTTACTTTCTTTTGTGGCACATGTAAAAATTGATAACTCCTAGTTGCAGTTCTTTTAATGGCTTAAGCACTCCTCTATGCAATCTATCCTTTAAGTTCACCATTGTAGTACATCCTTAAACCTGCTGCTCAACTTCTAACTAACCTTGTATATGCTTGTTTTCACTGCTAGGCAGCTGCCTAACTGTATACCATTTTTCTGCTAATGAGCTGCTAAGACTCCATCCTCAAGCATAGTTTCAGAATAGGATTCCAGGAGGAGACATTTTCTTCACCTCAGCAGCATGCTCTGATCTCAAGCACAGTCAAGGGGAACAAAAGATTTGGTTATTTGTATGTTCTACCTTTACCCAAACTTAGAAGCCTGAAAGAATGAGTACTTTGACTGTCAGATCCCTTCCCAGGAATGCAGGCAGGCTGAAATTCAATCCTTTACAGTGATTCATTTTGGACAGAGACTCAAAACTGAGTGCCATATCTGATAAACTGGTAAGCTAGAAATTCTGGGTCTAATATTCCAACATATAAATCCTTCCAGCTAACAAGAGGCTTTTAGCATCAGACCCACATTGTGAGTGTATTGCAACTGAGAAACCTCAAAGTGCTTTAAATATCCAAGAGCAACTATGGGGGTGCTCCTTTAAGAGACTGAGTTTGAGCTATGTTATCAAAAATTGTGCATATGTAACTAAACCGCATCTTGCTATGCACTAAATCTGTCCAAACTGCAGGGGCTATCTTCCTGTCAAGGATTCATGATTTACTCCACCTTCTCGCTCTAGACCACATCACTGAGAGGGCTATACTTCCAGCAAGAAAAATAAAGGAGATCAGATGTATTTTAGACTTTGGAAATAACAAACTGTTAGAGAATATGCAGTTTCAGATCCTGGATTTACTTGTTAGGAAACTAAGTTGTTTGCAAGTGTTTTCACCCACTACTGGTGTAAAGCCTGAGCTTGCTAGTAGAAAAGAGATGGTACTCTTTTCAAGTACTTTCATCATCTGCCTGTTAAAAAAATGAATGTCAGCATCTATTTAAATGCTTGTCTTTCAGAGGAAGAAAACCTGAAAAAAAAGACACTCTTGCTTAGGACTGTAGTGCTGCCTTGATATTGTGTATTATGGTTTTTGGAAGAGTATGGTTTAAATGTTCAAGAGATTCAACATGTTGGACTCAGTTTTAAGACGTATGGAGACTTTTAGATGTTGACATTCTTGTGGGTTTTTTGGTGTGCAGGAGCAGTCTATCTTCAGACACTCATGGCAATTGATAGGAATCTTGGTATTTGTTGTTTAATTTTGCCTTTCCTGGGTTATCATACAGCACTATCTGAACTTTTATCAACAAGATACAGTCCTTTGATAGATTCTTCAGGCTAGTCTCATTCAAGGATATGTCTTTTAAAAGGAAAATGAAAGGAAAATTATAAGTACGGGGAGGGAAATAAGAAAGACAGACATAAAGAGCTCACCACTGCAAAAGAATCCAGATGTATTCATAATCTAGTTCCAAACTACTCAAAAATATGTGCTAATTTTTTATGTTAATGACATACCCAGATGTAAACCTACTTTGTTGTCCTGGGTTCAGCTGGGATAGGGTTAATTTTCACAGAAGCCTGGTAGGGGGCACAGCGGGAACACCTGACCTGAGCTAGTCAAGGAGCTATTCCATACCATGTGACATCATGCTCAGTATATAAAGGCGCGCTTTTTCGTCTCTCGGTGGGAGTAGTGGCAGGGAGTCGGTTTCCGGGTGGTGAGCAGTTACACTGTGTATCGCTCGGGTTTTGTACGTTCTTTTAATAGTACCGTTGTTGTTGTTGTAAATCCTCTCCTTGTTTTGTCCCAGTAAACTGTCCTTATCTCAACCCACAAGGTTTCGGGTTTGGTTTTTTTTTTTTTCCTTTTCTTTCTTCTTCCTGATTCCCCTCCCCATCCCACCGGAGGGGGGAGGGAGGGGTGAGCGAGTGGCTTCGTGGTGCTTTGTTACCGACTGAGCTGACCTGAAACCACGACATTTGTAATTTTTTTTTTTTGCTAAGATATGCACACTTTTTGTGTGGAAATGTTTCATAGGCTTCTAAAAACTGAAGGAAACACTTTGATCATTTATTCTGGTCTCCTATACAGCTCAGGCCAGAGAACGCCTCTCAGTAAGCCAAGGGCATAAGGACCTATTCTGTCCTCCTGCTTAAGGGACATTCTTTAACTCTGTTGCATGTGGTTGCATTGGGCCCCCTTCTACATAAGTAGTTTCTCACTAAAATCCTGTCAAAAATTTCTGCATTTCTGAATTAGAATTTTCCACATAGAGAGATGGCAAAATTGTTCACAGGAAAAAGTAACAGCCATAGACCTTCAATTACCTGGGGCTTCATTCTGCCTCTTCTCATAATGAGTTGGATATAATTCAAGAAATAGCTCCTCTAGAGTCAGTAGAACTATTTGAAGTAGAAGTTACTAATCAATATGTATATCCCAATATTCATAGCCTAGCTGCTGTTTAAATAGTCTGTGGCTCTTTATTGGATTGAGGATCTACTGCTTGATGTTTCAGACCTCAGATCTTTAAGAAGGTCACAGTCCTGCATAAAATCTGTTATTTGGCAATGGGTACATAGCATCATCTAGCCAGGTGCAGACTATTCATCATTGTTCACCATTACCCATGCCAGAGGTTTTAACAACCTGATCTCTTGCTAGGATACTTATCTGTACTGCAAGATACTATGAGCAGTTCATCTTGCAGTCTAAATGGACTGGTAGTCTGTACTTAAATTCAGTGGTTAAGTACAGATTGTCTCAACCTGGAAAGCTGTTGAGACAAACGGAGGCAATAACTCTGTAACTATAAGATAACACATATCTGTAATTTTAGGCTGAGCTTTGTACTCCTCTGGATTCCTTGGGACTCCTTGCAGGGATATGTGAACCTCATGAGGTTCAACAAAGCCAAGTGCAAGGTCCTGCACCTGGGTTGGGTCAACCCCCAGTATCAATACAGGCTGGGGGATGACAGGGTTGAGAGCAGCCCTGCAGAGAAGGACTTGGGGACACTGGTGAATGAAAAGCTGGACATGAGCAAGCAATGTGTGCTCCCAGTCCAGAAAGCCAGCCATATCCTGGACTGCATAAGAAGTGTGGGCAGCAGGTCAAGCGAGGTGATTCTGCCCTTCTATCCCACTCTGGTGAGACCCCACCTTGGAGTACTGCATCTAGCTCTGCGCTCCTTAGCACAGGAAAGACATGGACCTGTTGGAGCAGGTCCAGAGGATGGCCACAAAAACAATCAGAGGCATGAAACACCTCTCCTATGAGGAAAGGATGGGAGAGTTGGGGTTGTTTAGCTGGAGAAGAAAAGGCTCTCAGGAGACTTTATTGTAGCCTTTCAATATTTTAAATAAGGAGGCTTGTAAGAAAGATGGGGGAAGACTTTTTAATAGGGCCTGTAGCAATAGAATAAGGGGTAATGTTTTTAAACTAAAGGAGGGTAGATTCAGACTAGATAGAAGGAAGAAATGGTTTACGATTGTTACGGGTTTGTGTGGCGTGGTTTTCTTTGGTAGTTGGGGGAGGGGGCTGCAGAGGTGGCTCCTTTAAGAAGCTGCTAGAAGGTCCCTGGCACCAAAATGTCGGACCCGTCTCTGGCCCAGAGAGGGAGTGACGGCTAGAGCTCCTCTGGGAGAACATATTTAAGAAGGGGAACTGGCAGTGTGGGGGTTGGGGAATGTGAGAGGAAC
>VYZV01038946.1:0-12345 GCA_013401275.1 Pandion haliaetus | reverse complement strand
CTCTTACATAGTTGTTATAGGAACCTTGACTATTTGAAAGGTTAACTATGTAAAGTTGTTGCATCTATGACAGGTTTTACCTTAGAAAACGGACAATGGTTTTCAAGGATAATACTGAACTCCCATATTAACTGTAGCTCAGCTTCCTTCTAATGCTGACTAGAAACATCCAGACAGATTTACACTCCATCTTAAAACAAACCTGTTATATTTCATTAAAGTGTCTGAACAATATACAGCCATGATAATTGCATTGATTTTCTGCAAATGCCATGAGATAGCTAAATGGATGCAAGCAAAAACTGATACTACTGGGGTAAGGAGAGAGAAAATATTCTGGTATGTATTAGCAGGAACATTATATAAATCTTCAGGCTGCTTGATGTGTTCAGATTTTTAGGCTGGACTAGCATTTATATAAACCAAGAAGATTTAACAGTTGCATGAAAAGAACACCACACGAAACATGGTTTCCTACAGGTTCACATAGAAGTAAGGAGCCTTCAGCCTTTCCATTCACCCTTCTTTTTCCTTCCCTGCTGTCCCACTGACCTGACCAGTTTGGCCAGAATAATACTGTAGTTTCCGCTCTGTTTACTGTGGTGTTTCACTGAGAACAGGATTTGTGCTAATAATGTGGCAAGGAACAGAAGAAAGGGTTAGTGAGGGACTAACACGTCTTTTCTGTGGCTATGGCACCACAACCTCTCTACTGGGACCAGCCACCATTCTGAGATAGGGAAGCAAGGTGAAGCAAGCGTACTTTTTACCTTATTCATACGGTGCTGTCTTCCCCTGTGGATGAGCCTACTGAATCCCAATGCACAGCAAGCAAATGAACTAACATGACTTTTTAGACCCTTCCCCACCTTAGTTTCTCTGACATATTGCTATCAAGATCCTCTGTCACACACTGATCTTACAGGAACAAATTAAAATTGGAGAGAAAAAAGATCAAGTTCAACTGTGCTGTGAAATGTGCCTCTTTTTATATATACTTCATTATACATAGGCAGATACGGAAAAAACTTATTCACCTCTGAAAGAAAGGTAAGAAGGTACTGGCAATATTAAGCGGCATTTTTGGTTTAGTTTAACTTCTTCCCCTGTGTCAAACATTCCTCCCTTTGCAAAGAGCCAGACATTAATTTCACCCCTTTAGTCAACAGCCACTGCAGCACTGCCAGTAGCCGTGATTCCACAAAAGGAGAAGCAACTATTTATCTTAAAGGAAAAAACCTCATAACTCATTTGTCATTGAATCCTCAGGTTTCCAAACCATACCCCACTGGTTTCCTAAGAAAGTCTGCTTTCCATTTAACACTAATTTTGAATAATTTCCTAAAGGTATTTATTTTGCTAATACATACTTATCCAAGTATTCTTTGGTCCTGAAGTTATGCGGAAAGTGATAAAGTTTAATGCAGTGTTAACTAGTATTACAAAGTAACACATTAAAGACATTTGATCAAAATAAAATTCTTACAATTCAGACAGCTTTCCCACAAAATCTACCCATTGTTTCATAATTTATCTGTTAATGACATTTATCTTTTGTTTAAATGGACAAATGGCTGAACCGAATTTGATTTTTCCTCTTAATATTCTGAAATGCCACTCTTCCCCAAGTACTCCAACCATAGCTATGTTCATTCATGACCTAGTTTTACAATATGATGAGAGAAAACAGAGAGGAGGAAAGCTGCAGCATGCCATCTATGACTTTTTCAGTTACCATACCATGACAGAAAAGCGGAAAAACTTGTGTATGTTACAACTCATATTTATTCTATGGCACATAACTTAGTTAGCTTCATAAGCTTTTACATGTGTCATACACAAATGAGCCTCCATTATGGTCTAGATACCTGAATTCACTTCTTGTTCTTTGCTTTCATTAGTAAGAGGATTATCATGGAGCTTCAAGTAGATTTCAATTGCTGATCGAGCAGCCTTGAAGTAGAAGGCATGTTTCCTGAGCACATCCTCTAATCTCAAAAGATCTACATAGGCACGAAGAGTCATCTTTCTCATGCAGTATGTGTGGAAGTCAAATTGGTCATCCGTTATCTCAAAAAAATGCTTCAAGAAATAAAGAAAGAACACACAACTCTTATGCACTTCCCCTGCTTAGTCTACTTTTTCAATTAGATGGAGATGACTAAAGTTACAACTGGTATTATTTACAGGCAATATCTAAGAGGCATAGAAATATCCTTATAATACTGACTATCCAAGAGAACCTGTCAGCAGGCAAAAAGCCCACCCAGAAAAATCTCATTTTGTTAACAAAAACTGTAATGTGATTGTTCAAAGACTTAGGCACTCTTTAAAAGCAAACTGAAACATGATTGTTTTGATTAAAAAAAAAAAAAAAATTGGAAAAAGACAGCATGAAGTTAATGCACAAATAATTGCATAATTAGGAGACATGGTGTTTTATATTGAAACATTTTCACTTCAAATAATCGTTTTTCACATAATGGCTAGGGATGACATCTTATCTATTACAACAAATCATCAAGTATTAACTTGTTTTTAAAAATTATTACACTAGGAACTTTATATGCAAAGACAATTATGCTGATGACATCAGCAAATATCTTCATTAGTGTGTGAGAAATATTGGAAAAGAAATTGATGGTGTTTACACCTACTTACCCTTTCTATTTCGTGGCACTTCTTCAAGGCATCACCATACTTCCCTAGCCTTTGATAAGCTGCAGCACATTCAGTCTGGAACCACATACACTGCATTTCGTTTAGGTTTTCCATAGCAGAAGTTCCTTCCTGAAATAAGTGCCATTATCACTTTTTGCTATTATAATTTACCTGGGGCTTCTTTCAACTATGGCTAGTTTCAGGCCATTAGTAGGAAACAATCAATCTTTCAACTACTTGGAATACAATAGAAAATGGACATAACCACCCAGTGACTGAATAATACTTGTGATACCCTATGTTCCCCAAGATAGAAAGGAATAGATTTAAACACTTTAATAATAATAATAAAAAATTATCTGAACAAGATTAACATCTCAACAGATTTTTAAGATTAACTCATGCTTGTCTACACAGTCTTTCTTTCACAATTTGGGGGCAGAAAACAACGCTATTTTTAAAAAAATCTTAAAGTTCAGCAAATAATTCTTGTTGGTTTTTCCCTTGTCAGGTATGTGGCATCTACTAGTCTAAAAATCCACCAATATATTCACTGCTTTGTCATGTAGTATGAATAATTTTAAGTTTCTTCAAACTTGTTAGTCTAAATAAGTGACATGAGATTTATACTTCATACTTTTACACAAAAAAAACCTAGGATTTATTCTTTATAGTTTCAGTGCTCTAGATTAAGAATAAACAAACTGGAAGTACATTCCACATAACATGAATGCTAGCACCAAATCTGCAGAACAGTCTTTATACTAGAAAGAAAACCCAACTCATCTCACAACATGGAATTATTTAAGATCGGATTTATCTTATCTTACCACAGGTATCTATGCTAGAGTTCTGTATTTCTTGCTCTAACATTTCCAACAAGCATACACAATGAGTTTTAGGAATCAAATTTTCAATTGTTCCTGAAAATATCTAGAAAGCTCGGATTCACTTCCAAGTGTTTTCACACCTAAAATTAAGAAGGATTAAGGAGCCTAATAAATTCATGTGCTCCAGGAAATCCCATGTATGTCTTCATATTTAGTTACATAAATAATATGTAAATCTAGTCTTTATGAATCTAACTTTTGTTCAATATAAAAAATAAAGACTTTAAAGAGCTTAACCCATCTTCTAAGGATAGGATTTGCTTTAACAAAATTTTTGTCTGTAGTACTAGCTTAAAGGAATTAGATGGTCAAGTCCAAATTTATGTTAATGCTAAATCATAATGAATAGAGTGCACATTCCTCTGCAGTTAGCTCAGATGGAATTACTGGGAAGCAGCAGGTTTTGCAAACAAGGTACCCATCAGATGCATTTCCAGAGAGGTATTTAGAAGTACGGTAATGAAAAATACTTCAGGACAACTACCTTTGAACAAGTATTTTTTTCCAGTATTTACTGGGTCAATACAGCGGGAGTACTGCATCCAGCTCCGGGGCCCCAAGCTCAAGAGGGACATGCACCTGTTAGAGCAGGTCCAGAGGAGGGTCACAAAGAATCAGAGGAACACCTCTTCTGTGAAGAAAGGCTGAGAAAGTTGGGGTTGTTCAGCCTGGAGAAGAGAAGGCTCCAGGGACATCATCTACCTGGACTTGTGCAAATCATTTGACACTGTCCCACATGACATCCTTATCTCTAAATTGAAGAGACATGGATTTGATGGATGTACCACTCGGTGGATAAGGAATTGGCTAGATGGTTGCACTCAAAGAGTTCTGGTCAACAGCTCAACGTCCAAGTGGCGACTAGTGACAAGTGGCGCTCCTCAAGGGTCTGTACTGGGACCGGTGCCGCTTAACATCTTTGTCGGCAACACGGACAGTGGGATTGAGTGCACCCTCAGCAAGTTTGCCAATGACAGCAAGCTGTGTGGTGTGGTCGACACACTGGAGGGAAGGGATGCCATCCAGAGGGACCTCAACAGGCTTGAGAGGTAGGCCCCTGTGAACCTCGTGAAGTTCAACAAGGCCAAGTGCAAGGTCCTGCACATGGGTCAGGGCAATCCCAAACACAAATACAGGCTGGGTGAAGNAGGAGTGGATTGAGAGCAGCCCGGAGGAGAAGTACGTGGGGGTATTAGTGGATGAAAAACTGAGCGTGAACCAGCAATGTGCACTCGCAGCCTAGAAAGCCAACCGTATCCTGGGCTGCATCAAAAGAAGTGTGACCAGCAGGCTGATTGAGAGGATTCTGCCCCTCTGCTCTACTCTCATGAGACCCCACCTGGAGTACTGCATTCAGCTCTGGGGCGTCCAACATAAGAAGGACATGGACCTGTTGGAGGACATCCAGAGGAGAGCCATGAAGATGATCAGAGGGCTGGAGCACCTCTGCTATGAAGACAGGCTGAGAGAGTTGGGGTTGTTCAGCCGGGAGAAGAGAAGGCTCCAGGGAGACCTTATAGCAGCCTTCCAGTACCTAAAGGGGGCCTACGAGAAAGATGGGGAGGGACTCTTAACAGGGAGCGTAGTGATAAGACAAGGGCTAACAGTTTTGAACTGAAACAGGGTAGATTTAGATTAGATATTAGGAAAAAAATCTTCACTATGAGGGTGGTGAGGCACTGGAACAGGTTGCCCAGAGAAGTTGTTGATGCTCCATCCCTGGCAGTGTTCAAGACCAGGTTAGATGGGGCTTTGAGCAACCTGGTCTAGTGGAAGATGTCCCTGCCTGTAGCAGCGGGGGCTGGACTAGATGATCTTTAAAGGTCGCGTCCAGTCCAAACCATTCTGATTCTCTATAGTTATTTACCACTAAGTGTAAGAGCATTATCTTAAAAATGGACACTAATAAAAGATAAGTTTTTATTTTTCGTCAAAAGTTACGTGAGTGAAAAATAAACTGCCAGAAGCAAACAAAACCTCTCTTCATTAAAGGAATATACTTACCCTCGTGAATTTAGAGCACATCTCCTCTGCATCCTTCACCATATTTGCTCGCAGCATGTATTTAGCACATTTAGAATTGATAAATCTGTCTGCTGTATCCAAAGACTGTGCTTCATCCATCCATTTGGCAGCTTCCTTGAGGTTACCTACATGCTGTTAGGAAGAAATCAAATAGTTAACTTTCAGTATAAGCCTGCTATTGACCAACTCCTGAAATCTATAGTTACTGGTGTTTCTCAGAAATAACAAAATGCAGTATTATTGTTCACTCCCCCCTGCCCCCAGATTTTTTTCAGAATGACAATTTGCTGTAAGATTTTACTTGCTTTGCAAAACCTAAACAAAAGGGTTTTTATTTTCTTCCTGACAGAACAGTGCCCAAAAAACCCCACATGAAAACCGATGCCTATAACCACTGCTAACTGAAATACTATCCACACATTCACACCAGTTTGATGGTGTTGGGGGTTTTTTCCCAATAAACTAGGTACTCTACATGTCCAAATTTACTTTTACCTTGTAAATTTTTGCTTTTAAATAGAATAGTTCTATTAATGTTGGAGTGCTTGCAATTGCAGCATTAATGTAATCCAAGGCCAAAGAACACTGGCCAAGTTTGTCAAAGTGCTGTGCCAGGAAATATCGAACCCAAAGCAGTGTCGTTGGGGGCTCTTTCTCTCCATTTTCTGCAATGAAATGGAAAAAGTTACATTAACCAGTAAGGTTGAAGACTGCATTTGAAAAACAAACACAAAAAACAAAGCTTGGCAAACTCAGCAAATATTTCCTGCAATGCATTCATTTACTAGAAGGTATTACAACTATTTTCTTGCAAAAAGTATCAGCACTTCAACAGTTCTTGGTAACTGCCATAAACAGTAATAATAATTACAGTGTAATTAATATAAGACTATAGAAACTTACCACATGTACTAAAAAGGTCACAAGTTTTCAAAGAGGCTTCATAACCAGTTACAAGTTCTTGGATTGTAGAAACCTGTGTAAAAAAAAAGTCAACTTAAGTTATGCTTTACTATCATGTTTACAGAAATTAACACACTGAAAAAAAATACTTGAGCAAAATTAGAGAAACTATACTAAAATAACTACTTAATTTGGAAAAAAATTGGATGTATCCTCACATAATTTCCTTCACAAGCTACCTTTGATCACCCATTTTAACTGGGGATACGGCAGGGAAACAGGTGTAATCTTTGGAACTTACAGCAGTAAGTAATCAAGTACATTTGATTAGTACCTTTTTTAAGTTGTATTTTGGAATTTTTATTTATGCTATTAGTTTTTAAGTGTCCAAACTGATCCAACTGAAGAAAGGTGCTTTGGAAGACCGCATGAACTTCCCATAACAATGAAGATACAAAAGAGACTTCTGTGGTTTTCTGGCAGGCTGATATGTACCATTAAAGGTTTGTTGTTGTTGTTGTTACAAAGGTACTGTTGCCTAGAATACAGGCTGCATCTTTTTATATAAAAATCTATATATTGATTGATTTAAGGCTAACATTTTCCAAAATCAGACCTTGTCAACAATATTGTTGTTAATTTCCACAGTTGAAGGCTCAAAATTCACCCACAGGGTTTTGAACTCACACTATACAAGTTTGACATTTACAATACATACAAATGTTAGTATCTGTGCATTTCATGACAATGAACTATTCCAATACCAGGTGTATGGCTTACAAGTGCCACGTAGTATTTCTAAGCATTTTATGAAATGCTCAACCTGTTTTGTAGCTACATTCTAAATGTGCCTGCCATATCCAGCAAGTAACCAGCCTCTTAAGGAAACAAGAACAATACTGAAGAAATACGACCTATGTATATATACCTTCTGTATTTTGGGGACTTATAAAAAATAAGATTTGACTGTAAGCATAGCAGGATAACAGCTACATTCATCAATCAGGTGAAACCTANCCAAAAAAAAAAAAAAAAATTGTTTGCAAGAGTAAAAACAAAAGTATCATGGAAAGACAGCAAAATTTAAAAAAGCAGGATTTGACAAAGCATGCATCCACTTCAAGATACACTTTGGGAGAGGACGGGAACGGAATAAACCTTGTTTTAGAAGATCAATGTGTACAATTTGAAAGACTCTGTGTTTAACCTGATTCAGCACAACAGGCAAGAAAAACAGAACAAGTTGTTTCAAAGAGAGCAGAGAAGGTGAGATGCCCAAGTCATACACAGCCAGTGTAAATATCTCAAGTGTAATAAAACATATAAACACACACACACATTCTGGAAAGCTCTGGGCAAATCTTGTACAAAATGGTTTCCGGAAGCAAAATCTCATCAAATATAATGAAATGTTACTAGACTTCAAATAACTACAAAGTGATTAAGGAACGTAAAGAAGTCACAAGTAAATGGACAAAAGCAAATAAATGCATTAAGCTGTTCTCTGGCCTCAGACATCTATTTACTAAAAGAAACCTTCAACCATCTCAGAAAATCTTTGAAGATTCTCTTCTCTAAAATGAATCTAAATGCAGAAGTAAGCACCTGCTTCAGGTAGCAGGCTTGCACTGCATATGTGCAACACTGTAAGCATTATCTCCTTGCTGCTTTTCACTGCAACTTTGAAGTATTCCCAAAGTTATTCTCATCTGGCTGTTAGTATACTCAAATTCCTTTGACACCAGCCAGCTCTACTAGACTGCAAGTGAACTGCGTGTGAAGGGAGAAAGACCCCTTCATTTCTTTAACAAACGTAACACCCCACCCCCCATATAATTTCTTCCACTACTGCACACTTGGAGTATGGCTTCACAGCTGGACAAAGACCATGCTACCACCAAAAAGAACAGTGCCACCATCTCCAAGCCACACGTGCCTGGTCTCTGCTTTGGGTCAGCGCTAGTGGCTGTATCCAGGGTTACAAGTGATTTACTCCCCCCTGCTCCACCTCACCATACAGATGCCCAATTACTAGAGCTGGCAGTGGACAGACCTGGGGCAGTAAGGCAGTAAGAAAGCCTCTCTTCCTAGCAGGAGGATCTTCAATCAGCGTACAGCAACAGTAAAATCAAATCCTCTGATCTTGAGGTGATGGAGAATACCAAACTACCATGTTTTAAAAGATGCTAAGTTCTTCCATATCCAGAACTCTGCAGTGGTTTTGGCTTCTACAGTCCAAGAAACTACATTGGAATTGTCATTCATGAGAAATACTTTGAACAACACATTTGGAAACACGTATTTAGTGAAAGCAACAGCTACAAAAACAATGTAAATCAGGTAGGTAGGTTATTGCAGACATTCTTGATGAAAATGACAGTATCTTTGTTTCTCATGACTACTAAGAATTTTTTCCCTCCCTTTTTATGCTTATGCTTCAGTCTCTTGTGAGTAATTTAGGAAAATAATTCCATGTTCATCTGCTGCTTCAGGGAACAAATGATTGGGAAAATATGAACCCTGATTTCTGTGTCCATATTAACTGCAAATTTAGTAGTAAAAATCTGTCTCCTGGATTTACTACCATCTATTAGCTGTATTCTAGAGTCACCACTGCCATCTTAAAGGCAATAATATTTTACTATTTCTAAACATTACAGCACTCTTCATAAAGATCATTTTACAATTTCTAAAATCAAGCTGAGGTACCTGGAAATACCATGACACTGACCATGAGTTAATTTCAAACAGTATTATTCTAGGAAAAAAGTTTCAGTTATTCCCTTGCCATGGATCTGAAAAGGCTTAAGGTATTACAAAAGCATAAGTGAAGTCATCAACAAATCTCAGGTTTCGTTATGACAAGAACAGAGCCAATTCCAGAACTGGGGCCATCAGTTTTAGAAGCCTCTTAAGTAATAAAAATTCAAACCTCAAATCTTTTCACAGGTCATTATCTACAATTTTAATTTCATTACAAAAGAACAATAAGCTAAGAAGCATGATTCCAAGAAGGTGGAAATGTGCTTTAGCCTTCCCCATTAGCAGAGATAAGTGAAGTGCTCATTTTCCCTCCTATACCTTATGTAAAGATTAAAACTGCACATGCTCACAAACCAATACAGATTCTTGTCAAGGGCAATAAATCTTGAAAGTTAAGAAAGCATCTTCCACACTCTGTACTACTTGAAGCAAAGATTCCATAAAGGCCAGAATGGTGGTTTGTTTTTTTTTTTCATTCCTGTGCAGTTTATTTCCATTGGAAAAGATGGTTTCATAAGTAAACTTTGAGTAAATGCCTTAAAAAAAGTATTTGAGAAATACAAACTGAGACTGGAATAAATATTTGTTAAGCTGTAAGAAACAGGAACACAATTCACTTGAACCCCAGATCTGAACTACTTTTTCCTGTGAGCCTTAGTTTTTCATTACTTGATTATACTGAGAAATATTTTGTTCCTCTTTTGTAAGGGACAGCCTAAGGGAAAGGTATCGTTTTCCAGGTCAATGGCTGATGGCTAGAATTCTTTCATCATCACTTGTAGCTATTACAGTGGCACCTATGGGCCAGTCATTAAATGGAAATCTGTGCTGCATGCTATGCCATATAGCAAGTGACTCCTGCCACAGAAATTTTTCTTCAGACAAAGAGCAAAAGGGAACTATCAAAGATAAGAACAAATGGGATGTTAGGGCTACAGTAGCCTAAATCCTAGTTTGATTTTTTGTTTTTCCTCTGTACTCCATGCAAGAGGTAAGTTGAAGGGAATGACAAAAGAATGAAAGTAAAGAGAAAAGCAGCACGGAAAGGTTTTTAAGAAACATATGTAACAAAAGTGAGGTGAAATACATAATGGAAGATTAAATCAGCCCACGAGCACAAAGCAGGGATGCAAATTTTTCAAATAGAAGGCCCAAACTCTATGGTTCATTACTATGGAAGTTAAATTACTAAATTGATTGTATATCCTATTATTACAGCAGTTGGGCAAAATATTTTGCAATAGACTCCTGTTTCAATGACAACCTTGAAAACACTAATACTGTATTTCCTTCTTCAATGAAGCAACTGCAAGAAAAGGAACTGAATTATTAATACCAATCATAGAAATATTGTAATGTCCTATAGAGTGGTCTGACTTAAGCTGTGTCAATAGTTTTTTTTTTCTTTTAAAGGATTCAGCTTGTTAATCTATCAGACAAAATCACTACATTTAAGTATTTTTTTCAGTTGCTGCCGTTATAGATCAGTAAGAAGTTACCAGCACTTCCAGTGCACGAACAGATTAAAAGCTACTGTAGGCAGTTTCAGAAGCAACCCATACATTTAAGGTTTGGCACAGATTTGAGTCCCTGCCTTTTGAATTCCTGAGAACATGTTTAGTATTATTTGCACTGCTCTCAATGGCAAACAGACAAAAGGAAAAGTTTGAATACTGCTACTCAGATTCAAAGTTTCAAGGTGCATGTATAAAGCTGCCCAAGCAAGAAATACGCTACTGATGTGTAGATATAGATACAATGGTGGTCTTAAGTTAAAGAAAATTTAGTTACACATTAGTGCAGAAGAATCTTCAGGCAAATCCCAGAAATACTTTAGAAAAATGTGCTCTAGTACGTGCTTTTGTAAAGAAATTTAACTATTACAAAATTCATACTTATTTACACTACTGAGACACAGGCAAGGTGTACATTATCTTGCCTTGAACACCATCAGCAATGAAAAGGATACAAAACAGTGCGGAAGTGTAAGCAGACAGGAACAAGGTCACGCATTACTTGGCACAAATATGTGCAGAGTGACATTTAAATTGCTTAAATGGCTCATCATCATCATGCATCAAATGGATCACTTCTGGGAATTACCACACAGTAGGAAACTGATGCTTCAGAAAACCACTCTGTTTCTTTATGGAATGCCTAATAATCACATATACCAGAAGCTAAATATTTGCATGTTTGTTTTTTTAAAGAGAAGAGTAGCTATTCACAGTTCTGTACTGTATCTACAATAATTTTAATTATTCAGTTACTTTAATGAGAGTAACTTTTTCTTCTTCTTTAAGGAGCTGCACAGTCCACTGCAACCCATTCCAAAACAGTAACTGATGCCTTTAAGAGGATACTGCTATCTCAGAAAACAGTCCAAACTCACGTCAGTGTTAAAGCTACAAGCTTCTGAAATTTCAGTGTCTCAAACTGTACCTTGTTCTTCAAACAGAATTCAATGGATACTACAAGTTTGAGACCCCCATGACAGAGCTGGAGACTTCTCCATGTGGGAACACTCTGGCTGATCCCCTTCATAACCTTCCACAAAGGGCTAGAGGGGAAAAATTAGCCAACGGTTCTTCAGCTGCCAGTAGGTGACCCAATGAGGCTTCTCTTAAGAAACTTCTGAGTATTTACTTCTCAGTAATTACAGCAGATAGGTAGAAAAAAAGAAAAAAAAAAGAAATTTCACAAGAATCTCACCTACTCAGATTCATCTGTCTCAGAAAGCTCTTGAATTGAACTGTAAGAGAAGGGTGACATAGAAGGATCATTCTATATTCAAATGCCATCTAGTATCAGTACTTAGACTGGGAAAACCAAAAAGCTGAAAGTCTGGGTGCTTCTTATTCCCCACGTACACAAACAAAAGCTTGCACAAACACACGTGTCCTTTGAGACACCTAATAGCGAAGCAGTACATAACACCTTCGGTTGCAGGAAAAAGATCTGTAACATCCAGGAATCAAAACTGTCTTGGTATTACTGAGCAGGCATCTTCCAAACAGTTAGCAGCCTGAAAGTTCAAACGCTAACTGTATTTTGGCACAAGTATCACATATATCCTTGTTATGGGTTTGTGTGGCGTGGTTTT
>VYZV01038945.1:7579-37463 GCA_013401275.1 Pandion haliaetus | reverse complement strand
GTGGGAGGGACCCCACGGTGGAGCAGGGGACGAGTGAGGAATCTTTCCCCTGAGGAAAGAAGCGGCAGCGACGATGTGTGGCGAGCTGACTCAACCCCCATCCCCTGTTCCCCTGCGCCGCCGGGGGGAGGAGGTAGAAATCATCGGTAGTGGAACTGAGCCGGGAAGGCCGGAGGGGTGGGGGGAGGTTTGTTCTGATGTTTAGTTTCCCTTCCTAATACCCTTGTGTTTTGTTTTTGTTTTGATTTGTAGTAAATTAAATTGATTTTGTTTCTTCCCCAAGTTGAGCCTGTCTTTTGCCCGTGACCATAAGTGGGGAGTGATCCCTCCCAGTCCTTGTCTCGACCCACAAGCCTGCCTTTGTATTTTCTCCTCATCCCAACGTGGCCAGGCGAGGGGGTGGGGGGTGAGCGAGCGGCTTCATGGTGCTTTGTTACCGACTGAGCTGACCTTAAACCACGACATAATGCAAAAATCAGATGTAAAAAATGCACTTTTAAACTGGTAGTTAGATTCTGGAACATGCTGTCCTTGCACTAATAACATTAAATAGTTTATGCAGAACCTCAGCCTTAATAACAAGTTTAGCAGCCAAAGTCCAGATTTCCAAAGCGTTTTGGTTTTGCGGGGGCATCTCGCCACGAAACTGTAATTCCACAGTGTGTTTTTTCCTTGCTGTAGTATGCTCAGTAAGCCCTTGATCAAGCAATCCCACTGAATTCTCTTTGATTCAGCCTTACTTGAACAATTCCAGATTACATAAACATCCTTGAGTCTTTACTTAATTTTTAAAGGAGTAACTCCTAACAAAAGCTAAAAGTAACAGCATTAAAAACATATGCTTTCACTCAGAAGGGACAGTTCTGAATATACACATGAATTGTTGATGGGAGAGAAAGTTTCTTGATTGTACTTTCAGTGCAAAAAAAACCCCAACTCTCAAATTAACTGCTTAGTCTATAGAGGCAGGTAACAACTACTTTGCACACAGCATTGCTAACTTTAACACTTCTGAAAGTATTAGATGCATAGAGCTCCTCATAACAACATTTGCATGTTGAAGCATTACCAGAGCAAGTCCAGAAGTTCAGACTTGCAGGTTGATTATTTTTCTATTAAGGGAACGTACTATAAACTGAACGAGTATTCTGTAACAGTCAGATCAGAATAAAGCAAACTAAAGAGACTTTCGTCTGGGAGAAGTCATTAACAATGATTATTCAAAGTTTTGAGTAGCCTCACAGGATGCTCTTCTGATGTATTACTAATCAGATCTGTTTTCTTCTGAGATCTTTTTTGCTATTAGTTTTCGGCAGGAGTAACGTTCAGTTATCTTTTGACTAAGGCTTTGTTTTACTTGTTTTGCAAAATAATAAAAACTTTAAAAAGCTTTAGTATTCAAAAGATATTTCAAGGAAAAATTGCACTAGATTTCTAAACATCAAATGTAGTTTTTCTTTAAAATAGGAAAAATTTCAAGAACTATTAAGTGTTTTGAGATGGCAGACAAACACATGTTTTTAAATGATTTCAGATGTTACGTTTTGTTTTGTTTTTATCGCCAAACGTGTCTTCCTGGTCCATCATTCTGTCCTTGCAATCCCACTTGATTGTCACCATTTTCCCATATATCAAACACAAAACCTTTCAAAATGTGGTACAATCCCACGCTATATTTAAATTACTTAGTTTCTCATCAACATTTGCCTTCACCAAGCCAGTGACTATTTTCAGACTCTCACTCTTTGCTTATCAGAGAAGCCCTTTCATGTTTTGTCCCATTCTGCCATTAACAAGAGAGAAAGTACTCTCTCAGGCAAGATTAGTGATGACTCATTTTCTTTCAGTTGCTTTTGCGACCGGTACCTCTGCTCTGAGACAGAGATCTGCAGCATGGTAGTAGCAAGGGAGGAAATGAACTGCGATTGTCACTTCTGATGGGTGAAGAATTACAAAATCTGCTAAATTCTTGTAAAAGGGATCCAGCTTGGTTAAGGCTTTCTTAAAGTATGATTTCATTGTGAATAACAATAATAAATTCTAGGAGTGTCCCACATAGAGGTATTCTACAAAATGTAGTTGTTAATATGAGATAAGAAGGAATGTCTGACGTAGTGGTTGGTCCTACTGTTTGCTACCTGACACTGCTGTGTAAAAAAACTGCTTTTGAGGTTGTTATTTATTTGAAAGCTGGGAAGGGCATTGTTTGGACTTTCTTTTTCTACATTTTGAGTTAATTTATTACGCTGTGGAGGGGAAGGACTTCCTGACCTTCACTCGGGACTCTTCTGTTGTACCTGTTGAGAGGGAATGAAGGTAATCCTAACTTGTTCTTGGCCTCTGAAGGCTGCTGATTCCCACCCCTTGTTCTGTTAAATGAAGTCAGCTAAATTAAAAAAAACTGCATTCTGCTATTTATGAATAATCTGCAGTGCATTGCATTATGCCGTCAGTCATTTCTAAATGCTTAGTTATTGTTTAGATGTTTTGCTTATATAATCCTTTGCAGTCTGTTGCCTTTCAGACTTTCTGTTTTTGAGTTTCTATTATCTGTGCTTTAAACTTTGGTTAATTTAAACCAAGAAAGGTTAATTTCATCCATGTGATAATGTTAATTTATTGCTTTGGGGAAGTTTTTTAGGAACTTTATTATGGTGATGATGATGATGATGATGATGATGATGATGAACTAGGTCTCCTTCTTTTCCTAGCCTTAAAAAAACCAACCAAACAACAACAAAAAAAACCCCTAACCTCAGAGCTTTGACAGGTATCAACAATGACAATTTACAAGGTATTGTGATATTAGTACAGTGGCAGTATGATCGAGGTTAAGACTGAGAATTCATTCTTTATTCTTGCACGGTTCGTGACCTCTCTGCCGAGATTCAAAATTAGTGTCTCCATCTGGTATATTCCATGATGTTGAAACCACAAGTCCGCTGTATGAAATAAGAATGTCATCCTTAGAGTGAAGGCATTTACCCGTTTAACCTGATTGTAGTGGAGTTTGCAATGGAGGCAAAATGTTCTTTGTTCCTCTGAGCTTTCTGTTTTCTCCTGTTTGTGTTTCTAAGTGTTAGCAAGCTGTGTTTTTGTTTTCCCTTGGATATATTGTATATTTATTGTAGTGGATTCTACTAGCACATCTGGATAACTTTTTAATAGGTATATTTTCTTTAGAACCATTACAGATGCACAGACTGTCTGCACAGATTCGCTGCCTCATTTGGAGGAGACCCAAGATGAAGAATTAGAGCCGACAGGTAAGCATGCAAAAGATGATACTTGGAAATTTGAGGTCTTGTTAGAATTTTTTTTAATGTAACTTTTGTGTCTATTGTAGCATGTTATGACTAACAATTTTTCAGGGCTTGGATAAGGAGAGACAGCCAGAAATAAAATAAACTGAAATGAATCAGGGCAACTGAAAAATTTTCAGGAGCTTTTTGTAAACTTGCATGAATTCAATAGTTTCACCCAGTTTTTGTCTGTATTTGAGGGGATCACTAGATAAAAGTGAAAAATAGCCTGATCCCATGGAAAATCATACCAATTCTTGTGTTACCTTTGGCATCACAGGCTCCTTACCAGCTGTCAGCTATTGAGGATTTGGCGTACTATGTAATAACTGGAGGCTGTAAAGGAATATCTAGACTTCGGTCAGTTCTGTGTTGCATTGTAGCATATGTATACTACTGTAATTTTAAATCAATTGCAATGGTAAATTAACCTAGTTGTGCTATCATGTGGCTTAAAGGAGGTTTACTAGCAGAACGTTCTGAGGTTCTTCAGAAGATTTGCAGCCCTGAGGGAGCTCCCTGTTGCCTTGGTGAGACTGCTACTGGCATCTAAATTTGCTCATTTAAACAAGGAATATTTGTTCTATGAGACAATTGGAGCAATGACTGCAAGTGGATTTTGAAGAAATAACAGATCTATGTAGTAATCTCACATGCAGACTTTATACATATGTATAAGTATATACCTGTATGCCTATATATTTATTTTAAAAAAGGCATTTCTTTGATACACAACAGGCTTCTTTCCAAGAATTGAACTGCTAGCCATTTGCTTTTTTTTTTTTTCCCCAGTAAGCAGGAAATAAATTTGGATGGATAAAGGTGATAACTTCTGTTTTCAGATTTTCAGGGTATTTTGTTGAACTATTTGAGACACACATTGTATATGTAGATTATTACTGAGCCTGTGACTCTGCAGAGTACTTGCTTGTGTGCTCGTGAAGGCTCTGACCTATTTTTCTAAGAATTTATCTGGGACGCTGGTTACTGCTGTCAGCTATCTACCCTGCTTCTCTCCCAGAGGTTGCTGCTGGCTGCAGTTTAGGGTAGTATGCTGGGCTGTAAACCACAGTGCTCAGGAAGGAACGCGCATGTCATTCAGCCACTCCTGCAGAGATGACCACAGCCTCTGGAAGAAAGGTGAGGTGAACAACTGAGGGTAGAAGCCATTCCAGCTGTTCCATCATAATTTTCCTGGAAACACAGGTCACACCCTATCCATTTTAATTAAGCAGTTCCTTTATTTCTGTTGAGATATGTTGCTAATTTGAATCAGGAGCTTACAATTTAAGCTAGCCTTCCTCTTTTATTTGACTTTGGGAATCTGTGGCACTACTTGTTAGCCATTTAAATGAGAAGCAGTATTTGACTTGGGAACATCACACAGTTATGCAGATGCTGAGTGGTGAAGTGAGGACTGAATGCCAAAAACTTGTACCAAAAAATCTTTTGGGACAAGGAAGCTCAGTGTCTAGTTGCGGTGGGTCTGCTTTATATATCAAGAGAAAAGAAGTAGATTCTGATGTTTTCTAGTTGTGCAGAACTGTCTTTCTCATTTTATAATTGATACATTCTGCAACCTCAGGAGTAAATTTGTCTAATGAGGACTGTGGTTCTGGAATTTTTTCCCCATTCTTTTCCACCAATGTACAGAAGCTCATCTCTGTGGAACCAGGCCAGATTTTGATTTTTCTAATGCATATGTAAATGCAGGGTAACCTTACTGTTGGCAGGAAGCATTATATTGGCTTAAAACCAGTGTAAAGTTAAAAGAGAACTCATTCATGCTGGTTTTATACTGATGGAATCGCAAAATAATTTATGTTGGAAAAGACCGCTGGAAGGCAACTAGTCCAGCTTTCTGCTTATAGGAGGGCTCATGGCTTTGTTCAGCTGACATTTGAAAACCTCCAAGGATGGAGCTTCCACAGCCTCTAAGTCCCTCTTCTTAGGCTGAGTCACCTGCATTGTGAAATTACTTTTCTTTATCCAGGAAGAATTTTCCTTGCTGCAGCTCATGTTCGTTGCAGCTTGTTCTTCTGCTGTGTGCCTCTGAGAAAAATCTGTCTTCTTTATAGCACCCCCCTTCAGTCTGTGGCAGACTGCAGTTACATTCATTCTTTATCTACTCCACATTGAAGAAACCTGGCTCCTTTAGGAGCTTCTCGTACATGGTACACCCCAGGTCCCTGACCATCTGGGAGTCTTTCTTCTGGGCTTGCTTCAGTTCCTCAGGATCTCTCTCTTGCACTGGGGCTTCCAAAGCTGCACACTGCTTCAGGTGCACCCTCATGAGTGCTGAGTAGGGGGAAATAATCACTTTCTTTGATCTGCAGGCTACAGTCTTGCCTTTAACTCCACTGGGACGTACTACTGACTCACATTCAACTTGTCCACCGGGAACCACAGGGTGTTTTCTGCTGAGCCAGCTGGCATCCAGTCTGTGCTGTTGCGTGGGGCTATCGTACCCCGAGTGCAAGACTTACGTTCACCCTTGTTGAGCTTTGAGGCTTATGTCAGCCCGTTCTTGCAGTTTGCTGAGGTCCATCTAAATGGCAGCCCTGCCTTTTGGCACGTTTGGCAATTCCCCAAGTTTGGTGCCATCTTTGAAGCTGGTGAGGGTGCGCTCTATTGTCCCAAGGCAGTAATGCAGTCATTAAACAGTATCACTCTCAGGACTAACCCCTGAAGAATGTCACTTGTAATTGACTGCTAGCTAGACTTAGAAATGTTGACCACTGTTCCCAAAGACTAATCATCCTGCCAATTTTTTATCCACCTGTTACTCCAACTCCATCCGGTCTAAACCTTCCAAGGATGCTGGGGGAGACCTTGTTAAAGACCGTATTAAAGGTAAAGCAAACACCATGCCATTGCTCTCCCCACATCAGAGCCAGTCATCTCATCATGGAAGGCAGTTGGATTGGATTTACCAAGGCCAAATCAAGTCTGTCCATTCTGGCTGGCGTCAGTCACCATTTTATAGCTCAAAACAATTTCTAGGAGAGTTTGTTCTATAACCCTTCCACAGACTGAGGTGAGTCTGATTGGCCTTTAATTATTGGAATCCTCTTTCTTCCCCTTTTTAAAAACAGGTGTGGCATTTGCCTTTTTCTTGTCATGGGGACCTTACCAGATTGCCATGCTTTTTCAAACATGATGGAGACAAGCCTTGAGATGACTTTGGCCTGGTCTCTCAGTGTACACTCTGAAGCACCCCATCTGGGCCCATCGACTTTTTTGTATGTGTCCAGTTTGCATAAGTGGTCCCTACTTAGATCTTCCTCTGCTGTTGTAGGTAAAACTTCTCACCTGCCACTAGGCACAGAAACCCAGGAAGCCTGATCTTGCCAGTAAAGATCAAGGTGAAGGCGGCACTGAGTACATGAGCCCTTTTCATGTCCTATGTCAGTAAGTTGCCAATGATATCCTTGGTTCTCCTTTTGGCTGCCAGTGTACCTGTAGAAGCCCTTCTCATGGCTTTTCACATCACTCACCAATTTCAATTCCAGCTGAGTTTTGACTTGGCATTCCTGCATGCCTGGGCAATGTTTCTGTAGTGATGTTTCCTCCTGATTACACCCTCCATACGCTTCCATTTTGGTGCATCGTAATCAGTCTCAGAAGCGTCAGTATTGTTATGAAGCTTATTTTGTACTTGTCCTGATGCACCACTCCCTCCACGTCAGTTTGTAGAGGGGTTCTTTGGAGGATATCTTATTTCTCTCATCCACTTTGGTAGTAGTTTACTGATATGAAGATAAGTATATTTTATTGCAATTCATAAATGTTCCCTTTTCCTCCAATGGAAAAGGTACAAGTTTCCACAAACTGAAATATTTGTGTGTGTTTTGGCTAATTTAAAAAGATTTCCGCTATTTATTCAGTCTTTTCTGTTTGAGAGTTTAAAGTTACGTGTTTATTGTGGAAAAATGATCATACAGTAGGAAATTCTCCTCCTCCCCTAGCTGTGGCAAAGCAAGCAACAGGAAGCTGGTTACTGTATTATTTTTTTTTAAAAAGAATCACTTTGTGTATGTTCTGGCTGATACAGTCAGGTTCACTTGAAATTCAGAAGTTCTGTACTTCTGTTTAATCTGTTCGTTGGCACAAGGGGAAGTTTGACACAGATGCCAAGCTCTCAGACTCCAACCTGCATATATTCAGCTCCAGCTTTTACTAAAAAGAAGTTAAGCTTTCAGGGCCACAGGCATGTTGAAGAAAACTAAAAAATAATGGGTGAGAGGAGGAATGATGTATTTGTGTTGTCAGCAGAACGTGATGGCATCATAGCTGTGGAATCTGGGATGATGACTGTCGGTCAGAAACGCCTCCAGCAAAGACCTGAATACCTTCTCTCCTCATTAGAGCAGAGTGATGTTTTGCAGGAGCTGGCATATAATCAAGATACTGTTTTGTGAGTTAAATCTGAATCAGTTTCAAGCAGAAGTTAAATTATTGTTTTAGTTCCTGCTTCTCGGGGCACATCTATGGAGTATCACTTGGAGTTACTCAGGTCAAGCAGCAGGGCCATTCCACAATCAGCCTGTCTGTTTGCTTACCTGTCTGAAAGGTGACCTTGGTTCTTTTGCTCTGAGTTGTTCTTCCATAAACATCAGAATTCATTTATATTCCCAAATCCATTCTGGCAGTCACCAGGATACTTGCAGGTCAGGTAGTGAACAGAGAGAAGGTTTCATTTATATATTAGGTTTAGACTGCCAGATTAGTGTATTTCTTTTTCAGTTGTTTGTTTTACAACTAGTACAGGTCTCCTTCCTGTATCCCAGAGGTCCAGCAGTTTCAGCCAGACTGATTATTCCTGCAAAACGAATACATGGACTTGCTATTTGTTTGTCTGCTTAACATAATTTTTGGTATCTCGGCTGGGAGAGACAGCCTGTACGATGTCACAACTGTTCAGTCATACATGGTGGATAGGAGTAACAATTGTCTGATAAAAATACAAAAATTGTAATGTGTTTGTTGTGTATTATTTCAGACTTGGTGGGAAATATTTTAATAACAAATGTACTTTTATAAATCAGTATTCACATGTAAATGGTTCAGAAGTCTAGGATTGTATTGTAAAAGATCAGTTGAAAACTTTCAAAGTGTTTTTTAAGTGATAAAGTTTTTAACTATTTTTTTTCCTCCTGTAAAGTTTCTTGTTGAAAATTTACACTTTAGTGGGAAAACTGCACACCTAAAATCGAAAATATTTAGATCAGCTGTCCTTAGAGGAATTCCTAAGACAAACTGCAGTACAGTCATCCTGTTATACACTGTATGTATGAGCCATCTACTCTGAGCCATCCCTTCCTTCAGCAGCAAAGACAGTGAACCATGGAAGACTTCCTCTCATCATGTAATTTGGCCTTGGAGGAGAATGACATGGGGAAAAAAACCACTTGAAGAGGCTCAAAGAGTGACAGTCAAGACTACCTATCTGAATAAGATCTCTGCTGTTTGTTCTTTTATCTGACAAAATAGTCATCTTTAGGAGCAAATCTTTTCTCACAATCTCTGACCTTCAGTGAATTCATGTGAAGGACGTGAGCCAAGCTCACACATTAGTGAATGAAAAAGCATTTTGGGTGCTAAGTATAATGCAGGTAGCAGGAGTTACTGGAAGAAAGAGAAAAGGAACAAATATTCTTCTTTGCTTGCATATAGGGGGCTTCCAGTGGCATTAAGTACTTTGAACTGGAATGCTGTTTTATTTTTTTCTTCTGCTCTCTGTATACCTATGGGTGTATAATATACCAACACTAACTGTATTTAAAGGACCTTTATTCTGATTTCCACTTTGGCGTTAGGTAGTACTGAGTTCATTTCCAGCCTGGATATTGCAGTTTAACTTTCAGATGCTGGTGAGGCAGAGCACCTATTTTGCTTTTGCCAAAGTTTATGATCGATTCGTTTGGTATTTAGCCAGGCATTCTTTCCCAGCCTCTTTCTGAGAAGAACGAGCCCTCTGCTCAAAATCCCTCTGCAAACTGACAGCAGAATATATTGTTCATGTTCTACTGTTTTTACAAATTCTATGGGACAGCATGGTTAGATCTTTAGAATTATTTGGCTTATCTAGATTTAGGAACTGGCTTTAGATTTAAGTTCTACCTGCAAATATGTGCAAGAACAGACACTCAATGGGTGTTCAACTTTATATTCCTTTGTGATGTATATTATTAAGGTGATTCACTGAGTCTCTGTGAAACTGATTCTGTTCTTAGCCTTTGGTATGAATCAGATGCCTTTTTGACACCAGAAAAAACTGCATTAGGAAAAGCAAAAGGAGACCCAGTTTCAAAGTACACTTTTGGTTTCTGTGTATAGATATTGCAATGATTTGATTGATTTTCACTCCTCTGTGGAAACTATTATGTTATCTACTGTACGTCTGCAGTGAAAAGTAGTAATTATGCTACTTTGCTAATGTTTTATAGGAATGTTGCTAATGTTTTCAGTTCCCCTGAAGAGAGATACTCTGTTCAAGAGCATTTTTTATAATACATGAACTAGAATGTTGTATTTTAGCTCTGTATGGTACGATTTTGTTTTCAACAGAGCAGTTACCCACCTGTGCCCAACCACATCTGCAATCCCTGCTATCTTTGTTGGTTTAGAAGCCAGAACATCATACAGAGCTTTTTGTCTGGGCTTTTGTGTGTCACTGCAGAAAACAAGCATTTGGATTAATGCTAGCTTCTGTCTCTGACAGGTCTTATCCCTCATCCTTTTCACACCAGGACTGGGGTTAAGTGCAGAAACACCTGCTTTGCCTTCACTACTCATAAAATATTTGTTGGGTGCCATTGTTTACACTTCCATAAAGCTTGTCTGTCTATTACCTAGAGTCCTTCATAGCTACTTGTTTTCTAAACTGTCTGGATTTATGATGCCCTTCCTCCACTGACCTAAACAAAGCTCCACACCTATGTTTTGAAAATCATTATATTAGTTAGAACTGCAGGTGAGCTGCAGGATATCCAAAAAGGACTGTTGTGGTTTAACTCCAGCTGGCAGCTAAGCACCGTGCAGACACTCACTCACTCTTCCCTCCCCCCGGTGGAATGGGGGAGAGAATCGGAAAAGAGTAAAACTTGTGGGTTGAGATAAAGACAGTTTAATAGGACAGAAAGGAAGAAAATAATAATAATAATAATAGTAGTAATAAAATGACAATAATAATAATAAAAGGGTTGTAATATACAAAACAAGTGATGCACAATGCAATTGCTCACTACTCGCCGACCAAAGCCCAGTTAGTTCCTGAGCAGCGATCCGTTCCCTGCCCCGGCCCAATTCAGCCGAAACCAGGACAGCAATTTACACATGAAAAAATGAAGGCATATGGAGATTAAGCAGCTTTATTTTTATTTACTGCTGTCATTATTACTTTGTCAAGAGAACAAATGCAAGACTGCGAGTCAGGAACATGAATGGAACATAATATGAGTCAGGAACATTAATCCTGGATTGAAACACATAACAGCTTTGACTGCTCAGTTCACTTTTTATACCAGGGTTCTTATCTCCTTACCTGGAAAGGGGTAGAAAGGTTAATNAAAGGTTAATTCCCCCCCCCCCCCCCAAATACTCTGCACATGCCGGGATACAGCATGGGGCAGTGAAATCTTCAGCAATAGTTTCACAGAATGCTGGCAGCAAACTAGACTGGTTTTGGTATTTTTCAGTTTAGTAGTTGTACATTATCAGCTGATTATGAATGGGCTTTTCTACACAGCTAAGTAATTAAACTTTTTTTGCTGTAGGAGAAAGTTGGGGTTTGTTTTTTTGGGTTATTTGGGTTTTTTTGTTGCTTTTTTTAATGTACGTTTGTGAGGTTACAATAGCTTGCTGTGCCTCTGGTTATCTGTGCAGTTTGCAAGCCTGACTTGAGGCAGGCTGCAAGTGTGTTCTGAAGTGCTCGTGTGGATCCAGCTATGGTTGATGTGTTCATATATTGCAAGAAATGCTCAGATAGATAGTTTCCAGGCCCTCTGTGAAGCAATTAGAGGAATAGCATTTGAGAGGGATGTAAAGCCTGTTGTACTTTTGAACACTCGACTACTGCTTTTTTTTGGCCACTGAGGTACCAGGAAACAGTATAGTTCTTTCCAGTTTTTGCTTTCCATAAGTGTACTAAAAGACAGTCGTGCTTATTAACTTGTATCAGAAACTTCAAAAAGTCGTATTTTTGGTTACTCTTAATTCTGACAAACCTAAGCAATTTGGTCTGAAATTTTCCACCAGCTCTCTGTAGAATATATATTTTTTGATGTTTATGCTAAAAATATTTTTTTCATTTATGAAAGTAAATCTCAGGGAAAAACTGTTGTTCTTAAAATGTTCTTGTACTATTTTGTTCAGAAATATAGGAACTAACTGTTTGATAGGGGAGTTGGGAGTGGGTTTTTGTCTTCCTTGTGAGAATTCACCTAAATTTTGCCAACTTACTAAACCCTAGATTCTCTAAGGAGTTTATTTATACTCAGCCTGCTTGTTGCTGGGTTTGCAAGAGCCAAGCAGAATCTTTGAGACAGTCATTTCTTGTGAATGCTAGGGACTGCCCCCTGTCCTTGGCACCACTGGTGAGAGCCAAGTGACATTAGCTGGTGCTCCGTGTCTGTGTCTTGTTAAGCAAGGGGAGGAAAAATACAGGGGAAAAACAAGTGGATGGTAGAAAGACAGGGTGAGGAAGGCAAGAGCAAAAGAAGGTGAAAGATGATGTGGAAATAGGGCAAGACAGGTGTGAGTGGAGTGGATGTACATGCTAGAATGCAGGGCAGATGACCAAGGAAAAAAACATGGGAAGTAGTGGAGAACAGGGGCAGAGTGAAGGAGAATAGCTGGAGGGGAAGGAGGGAGAGAGAGCTATGACAAGGAAAAGGAGCTTGGATGCTGAACAGGGACAGAGGTTTCAGGTCTTTTGGATCTCTGTACCCTTCCTATTCACCAGCTACTCCATTAGCGCAAGAAATAGTGGGTTGTGCAGGTCTGAGCATTCTCAGAAAACATTCTTCTGGAATGGCTGTTGTGCCTGTAACACACAGCAGATCAGCATAATTCTGTATGGTGGCACTTTTATTCAAGATGCAGAATAAAATGCAAGAAATAAAGATTTATCTTTCTATGTGGCATGTTTGATAGTTATAAAATTGGAAAGCCCTTCTCTCAAAAGGTGGGAAGTGCCAGAGTTGTGCTTAGTCCTGCAGTTTTTATTCAATCCTCTTGTCTTTTTGTACACAGTCACACGGTATTTTTCAATGACAGAATACCTTTGTGATAATGCTTTACTTTGCAGAGTCTCTGTGGACTTCCTTTGCTGACGGCAGAGTCAGACTGAGAATAGATAACTCATGTCCGCAGACTCCCGTAACAGTTCATCAGATGTTCAAGGAAAGCCTAGAAAAATACGGATCCCTTAATGCTTTGGCCAGCAAAAAGAATGGAAAGTGGGAGAAGATAACTTTTTCAGAGTATTATTGCCTCTCCAGGAAAGCGGCCAAGAGTTTCTTGAAGGTAGGTACAGGAAACAAAAACAATTTGTTTTTCTCCCTTTGTCTCCTTAAAAAAAACCAACACAAACAAACCCAAAAAACCACACCACCCCAAAAACACAATGTAAGAGGTTTTTCCCATTAATTGAAGATCAGCAGTCGTATTCTTTATTGAGATAATAATGATGAAAATTGGTTTTGGTCAAAGAACGCTGCTGTGAAGGGAAATTGACTGCGAGTGAAGAGCTGCTGTGTTATGCTGTCTCACTGGGGCATGGGTACAAAGCTCAGCCATAAGGCCTGAAGATTAAAAAAAGAAAAATAGGTGAAAGCAGCACTGTCATGAATTTGGTGAGATAAAGACAAATTTTAAAACATTCTAAACATAGGGTAAGTTTAGTACTCATTATGCTCTTGTTCATATTGGAAAGTTCTGGGTTTTGGGCCTTTCTGGACAGCAGAGCTCAGCCAGACAGCGGAAAGTAGGGGAAAGTTTAGATCATGTTAATTACTGATAAATACTGGTTTTGCTATGGATAGCAACACAGAGATGTGCTGGACATGTCTTGTCAATACCAAAATAATAAATAAATCAAAACTTTACATGGCTTATATTTGTGTGTATGTTTTCATGCCATATGTTTCTCTGCAGTGTGCCTATATCATATAACCTTATGCTTATTATTTTTAAGCTTGGTCTGGAACGATTCCACAGCGTAGCAATCCTTGGATTTAATTCTCCAGAATGGTTCATCTCAGCTGTTGGAGCTGTTTTTGCTGGGTAAGATTTTTTTGTTTGATTTGGTGGGGGATTTCTGTTTTGCTAGGACTAGAAATGTAGCTGTCGTGGTTAACCCCAGCCGGCAACTAAGCACCATGAAGATGCTCGCTCACTGCCCCCCCACCCCCCCACCCCCCGCCCCCGGTGGGCGGGNCAAAACAAGTGATGCACGATGCAGTTGCTCACCACTTGCCAAACGATGCCTAGTTAATTCCAGGGCAGGGATCCACCCATCCTGACCAACTCCCCCCAGTTTATATACTGGGCCTGACATCACATGGTATGGAATATTCCTTTGGCCAGTTTGGGTCAGCTGTCCTGGCCGTGTCCCCTCCCAACTGCTTGTGACCCTCCAGCCTTCTTGCTGCCTGGGCATGAGGAGCCGAAAAGACCTTGACTTGGTATAAACACTGCTTAGCAACAACTGAAAACATCAGTGTGTTATCAACATCCTTCTCATACCAAACTCAAAAACGTAGCACTATACCAGCTACTCTGAAGAAATTTAACTCTATCCCAGCTGAAACCAGGACAGTAGCAAATCGGTATTTGGTGTCGTATCTTGGAAGTTGTGCTGCAGCTGATGAGTGTGTTCAGCGACCTAGTGGAGTCTTATAGCTTTCAGTATATCCAAAATAGTCCAGACACTCATAAATTGATCCTGTTTGCTGTGGGCTTAACTGTGACAGCCAGACAGAAGCTATTGTACAGTATCGTAGCACTGGAAGATGTGGGAAACGGGTGAGACTCCCAGTTTTATATTAATGATACTTGTCTACAGCAATATATGTTCAAGTAGATGAAGTGATGGATAGATACTAACTAGCCTGATTTGCTTCTGTCCTAATACATGTTCATACAAATGGATCTTACCTCTTAAGCTCTTTCTGTGCCAGTGAAATTCAAATTGGTATCTGTGTGCAGCTTGAACAGAAAGAGGACATAAGTGGATTTTTTTACCCCTTCCTGAGGTAACTCTTGTGTAGCCTCAGGTGGGTTAAAATGCTGAATCCTAGCCTACAACATCTTCTACTGAATAGAGTTCAGAGATTAGTTTTTGCAATGTGCATATATCAGAGATATTCATGTATATCTGAATACTTGAAACAAACGTGACGGCTGTGCTGCTGTTTACTTCCACATCTTCATACTCTTTCAGCTTCCATGTGATCTTTGATTATTATTCTCTTTTTTGATACTAAATGCATGTATATGTGTGTATGTATATAAATATATGTTCTTTTNTTTTGATACAGAGGAATTGTCACAGGAATATATACAACCAATTCTCCAGAGGCCTGCCACTACATTGCTCATGACAGCAAAACCAATATCATGGTTGTGGAAAATCGGAAACAATTGGACAAGATAATGCAGGTACAAGGTGGCTGAATGGTTACTTAAAAGCCATAATTTTCCCATTTCTCCATGCTGTATTGGTCCCAGATACCATATTCACTATCTGTATCATGAAACTTTTCATGGGAGTGTTCGTATTCGAAAATCTGGTATCTGGTGTTTGAGCTCTTCCGTGGCTTGCAGCTCTGTTCTCTCTATAGTGTCTGTGGCTCACATCTAAGCAGTTCTGATTCTCTCCAGCAGAGAGCTCACTGGCTGGTTCACTGCAAACTTACCTGGAAAAAACCCCACATTTTGATCCCATGCTTATAATGTGACCACCTGAGTCTGGAAAAGCACAGACCACTTGAATGGAAGAGATTAGGATGATGCAAGTTTGTAAAGGCCTGCCATTTAAATATTAAGGACGTTAGTGCTCAGAATTTCCTCTTTCCAAAATGTCGTCTTTTCCTGCTTGTAAAATTAACCTTTAAGGCTGTTGACTTTACTGCACTTTGATAGCATGATGGTTGACGTGACTTAGACTTTAGTGAGAAAGGAGGAGGGTCTTTGAGTGAACAGTCACAATTTTGACAAAACTCTTTGGCAGCTTTGAGTGGGTTTCTGCAAGGCTACCAGATGGAAAGGCGAACTTGACAGAAAGATCCCTGTTGCATGACTTGCAGGAGGAGCACAGCGCAGCTCCCTGGGAAGGGCTTGTCTGTCAGTAAGATGTTGAGGGAGGCCTGTGGCTCGAGATAAGTCATCAAACTTGCACCATATTGCACTGTTTGCTCAAGCAGGGGGGGTCCTCCATGATGGAGTTTTCTGCCAAAACCATGTACCTGCCAGAGAGAGAATATCCATGAATTTTTTCCAAATGTATTTCATATAAGTTATACATTAATTACTTTGTATTTTGTAGTTGTGTTTTATATGCGATTTGGAGGAAGAGAGATTTTTGTAAGTATTCTGGAAAAACATACAATCAGATAAGCCTTCTTGCAGTGTCATTGACTAAATGCAAGGCTATACTGTCATGAACGTGGAGGAAAGAATATAAATTGAAGAACTCGATGGATTTGATTCATACACATTTCTATCTAGAAAAAGAAAAGACAGCTCTGGCCAGCACTGCTTTATCCAGCTGAGGGTTTTTTGAAACTACTTTTTTTTTTTTTTTCTGGAAGAATCCAAGACTGACATACTAATGTTTCAGTTGTTAACCTTGTAATAATACATACATACCATCAAGCCATTGCTTTTGAAGTAGTGCAGATTGATCAAATCAGTTAAAAATGTGATTAATTCAAAGGCATCTATGAGGCACTGGGTCCCACAAATTTCAGTGAAATGAATGTTCTCTGCAGGCCATGCAAAGCAGAGAAAGAGCTACTGCAAGCAGCAGCCATTGTTGTATGCCTGTAAGCCTGCAGCTTTATATTTTTATTTATCCTTTAAATGTGCATATGGCTTCCTTTTCTTTTTTTGTTTAAGAAGGTAGAACATTATTTTAGCAGTATAAGCAACAGTTTTTGCTGAGGGACTTCCTCTATCTCTGCTGGTAACCAACAGCAGCTAGGGCCAGCTTCTAGCTCGACCTAGACTGACTGTTCCTTGATGTGCCCTTTGGTGCATTATGAGAAAGGATGCTGAGGAGCCGTTTCTGGTGTAATTTTTAAAAATCTTTTAACTGAAAACAGATTTTCTAGAGCAGACTGTATAGCGTCTTCTTTTTTCCCTCCTTCTTTTCCCCTCCTTGTTGACCTAGTTGGATATGAGTTTAAAGGACAATATTTGAGGGTGGAGGGAAACGGGAGGTTTCTTGTGACTGTCAAGCCATTACAGTGTTGGCAGTATTTTAGTGGAAAAAACTCCACGCACGATATGAATAGTAAATAATACATTTGTTTTAAAAAATCCAACAGATCTGGGATCGCTTGCCACACTTGAAAGGTGTTGTGCTATATAAGGATTCCATTCCAGAGAGACATCCAAATTTGTATACGGTATGTGAATGCTAGAACAGAGTTACAGGTCATGGGGTATTATTTATTTGATGAATTTCTACTATGTTTAATGTGTGGCATGTCTACGCTTTAGAATGCATTGCTGTGTTCCAGCAAATGCATTCAAAAGCTTCATCAGCTTTTTCAGTTTAATTTACCTGTAACTTCATGTTTGATACTTGACATTTAAAATTAGAGCTACCTTGCTTAACTGTCCGTCTTGTGTCTTCCTGGCTTTCTACTTGACTGGATTAACAAAACATGTATAGACGTCAGGTGGGAATGTGTACTCTCAAACATTTAAAAATAAAAGTTGTCGACAGATGCCAGTGAAAACTGAATTGTGGTTAGTTACACTGGATCCAAGAACATGAAAATGCTTGTGCTTTTACAGATGATAGTTGCAGTTTGTTTGCACCAAATATTTCTGGTGGTAGGCAACAAAGGGAAGAGAAATAACTACAGACTACACAAAGAGGAGCACATTTTCTTAATATATGTAGGATCTTTGTCTCGCATGGTAAAATAAAGCAGAAAAAAGCACAAAGCCAGGATCAGAAATTTCTGAGTGGTAGAAGTCCAGCATTTAATTTAAGAAGTATGAGGACTTGAAGCAGAACAGATTTTTCTGAACATGTTATTCCAATATATTTTGAAATTATAATTGAAAATAGTTCAGTAATAAGAATACAAAAAGCAGCATTTTAAGTGGACTACGGATTATGAGATTTTAGGCTGAAAAACTTCAACCGGGGAAAGAAAAAGATATTAATGAAGAGTGACCAGTGTAGAAATATTTTAAAATATTTGCAGTTTTGATAACCTGAGGGGTTACTAGGTATACAAGAAAAAAGTTTTCTGCACTTGTTTTAACCATACTTTCTTTTGCTATGTTGAATAGCATATCACTTAAACACTTGCTCTTACAATACTGTACGTAGTGGTATAGAGCATGCCTTGCATCTCAGTACAATAAAAAAATTGATACAAAGATGATCTTACTACTTATATTTCTTAGTAAAAAGAATAAGCAATTAGTAAAATTAGTAAAAAGAATAGCATTTAATTCTGGAACAACGTTCAGTTGCTGAAACCTGAATGTCTGACAAATGATATATTTGAAAACATCCCTGTTCAGGTATCATGTTGGACACATATTCTCAATGGAGAAAGGGTAGCTGTGAGAGTGTCTGACAGTTGCCATAGTTTATGTTGTCTAAAGGAAAAATCAGAGATCAAATCACAAAAGGCAGAAATGATTGTTTGTTACGTTTGATGTAAAGCAAACCACCCAAACCACATGGCATTTGATAAAAGGGATTTGTGCTGCAAGTTCACGGCTAGCATGTAATGAGCAATTGCTGCAGTAAGGGCAGAGACCTAGAGTTCACTATCAGTGCATGCTTCCAGAAGGCAAATGCAAAGTCAGTAGTGTGCGTGACTCTTTGTACCTTTCACACTCTGTGGAATGAGAACACTGCCTGTTGTGCAGGTACTGTTCAGTAAACAAAGCCTAGGCAACAGATTCGTGGTGATTAACTGATTCTAGTAAGAGAAGACAGTAAGGTCAGGAAAACAGGAACAACTGCTAAGTCACATAGAAACAATTATATCCTTGACACCTCCAGACTTTCCAGGAGCTAGTGAAATTGGTGCAGCCACCTTATGTGGGAATGTGACAAATCCTCTACTTGATACAGAGCCGTGCATTGTACTGCCTCTCTCTTCAGAGCTGTGGTTTACTGGAAGAAAGTATAAAGCTGATGGAGAATCCTTAGGACAGCCTGGCCACCCAAGGAAAGGAAGTCTAGGTGCCACAGAGGCTAACTACTGTAACCTTCCTTAGTAGTACGCTGGCAATGGCAGAGGTCTGAAGGAAACAATTCCTCCTCAAGCACAGACTCTCCTTTTTTATCTCTGCTGTCCTTCGCATCGTCCTCTTTACTGCTATGTGGTCCTAGATATATCTCCAAGAAATCATCGAAGAATGGAGGTGCTGCATCTTGATTTGAATAACACTGTTCTGTAGCACGGTATGAATCATCTGATTCCAATGGGCAACTGACAGTTTGGTTATTGACTTTCTTAAAATTTGTTACACCCTAGTTTGCTATTAGCTTTGAAATCAGTGGTACACTTAGCAGCATATCAGGTGCACACAACAGAAGCATCTGGGAGCAACTAATATAATACGGAGGATCGGGTTTAGCATTCCTCTGGGCCAACTTATGTGGCACAAAAGTCCAGCATCATAAAAGGTTTAGCTCATTCTAGATTGAGCCAAATTTGAATGGAAGTTGTGACCAGCATCATATGTTTTGTTTGCTATAAAATAGCAGATAGTTTGGGCAAATGTTCACACATCCAGATACTGATGCTTTTGCAAAGAAGCTTTCATCCAATTGCTTTACATTTATATTGGTATTTATATATTTGTATTTATGTAGAGGACAAGGAATTATAGATAGTATGTCACAAATGTACTCTTACTTAAAAACGGTACATCCAGATTCCTTTAAATAGGACTCAAAATTATTCTAACAGTGTGAGATAGTAACAAAAGTTTAGCCTCTATGACTTGTCCATAGTATCCATCTTGGAGGAGGAATAGTATTACCATTCCCTTCTTAGACACTCATGGCAGCACAATTTTAGATAGTCTATTTGCAATTTGTGCATAAAGTTCTAAGCTAGTCTTACAATGTTTCTTACATAGGCAAGACCTGGGGAAACTTGCCTTGGAAACAAGCCAGGCACTGAAGTTTTCTACCATTTTTGAGACTGATAAGGTACTGCATCTTTCCCGCTTGTAAGAAGCCATTTGATATAATGTCTTTTCTCTTACACGTTCTAGATGGAAGAGTTTCTGGAGTTGGGAGATGACATATCTGATACTACTTTGGATGGTATTATTAACTCTCAAAAGCCGAATCAGTGCTGTGTACTAATATACACATCCGGAACAACTGGGAAGCCAAAAGGAGCCATGCTGAGTCATGACAATGTATGTTCTTTAGGCTCTCTTCCTTTAGCATAGAAATAGGATGAGGATATTTATTCCTGTGTTTTGAAACAGTCGGCTGTTTCTGGTAAAGTATAAGCAGGGTAAAGAATGAAACTCCATTCCAACTAGCACTTAACAAGGTTGAACAGTTTGTTATGAATATTTTTATTCACTGGTTTTTTTGTGATAGATAATGTATATATTTCTAAATATAATTCACAGGTTGCCGTAAAGTCTCTCAGGTGATGTCACAGATCATCTTATACCAAAAAAAATCATATACATTAGCCAGCCACTATCAAAACAGCCTGATAGACTGGTTTTGCAAATTTCATTAAAATTGGGGGTAGATGTGTGGGGTTTTTTATTTTGGCATTATTGTATTCCTAGACTGGGTTTCTGTATCTATCTCTGGAGGATAATACAACTCCAGTGTATAGTGCTGGTACTTACAGTAACCCTACCTGCATTGTTGCGAACAGAAAATTTTCTGGTGATAGCGAAAAGCGAAGTCATTTGCAAAAAGAACTTTTCCACAGAGGTCTGCTAGCAAAGACCTGAAGTGTAGTTGTTTGGGGGTTTTATATATTTAAATTGTTTTTTAAGGTGGCTGAGCAGGAGTGGAAAGCGATAGGGAGCCTTTCTGAACACGTAGACAATCTGTGAAAGGGCTGGTCTAAGTTGTGGCCTCTCCTCTTAAAATAAAGCAGAAACTATTGCAGACATGCACACTGTGAAGAGCAATTCACCCAAATGTAGGGAATTAGTACAGTAGTATCTGGAAGCAGAACATAATGGACTTAGTAGACAAAAAGACTGATCTGATGTTGCAAATCCTATGCTCCTCCGTCTCAAAGGAGTCTGGTGTCGTTTCCATGTTAGCTGCCAAACTATTCCTAGCTGCTGATCGCAAACAGGCTATTTTTATGTTGATGAACAGTGGAAAACATGCCTTGCCTGTAGCTGTGCTGCTGCCTTCTTTAGTCAAAAGATGTTTGACACTGTCCATGTGCAAAACCAATGCTGAGTCAGTCATATATGCACCCACACAGATCTGCTGTGAGTGTGCTTGTGTGCTGCAAGGCTTGGAGGATAAGCAATCAATATAGCCACATCTCAAAGATATCCCATTCTGCCTACTGTGTAGATGTCCCATAGCCACTTGTCCAGTGCTGCCATCTAAACTTGGAGTGGCCTGGCCTGACAGCATGCTGCTCCTTAAAAACCTCTCTTGAGAATCTGTACTTCCTTAGACCAAACGTACACTCCTACCTTCTAATTTACTGCAAAGAAAAGGAGATTGCAGGAACATGCTGTGATAGCAGGTATTGCATGTGATTTGTATCTCTTCCCTGCCATCTTGAATAACCTTGTTTCTGTGTCCTACCCTACCCATTTTAGATTACAGACTCCTCTGAGAAAGAGCTTTTTTTTTATTTGGGGGGGCGGGGGTGGCTGTTCGTTGTTTTTTTGCTGTGCACATACATCTTTTCCCTCGCCCCTCATACCATCACATATATTTGTGAGTCTTCCATATGCTTTATTCTGACAATGAAGATATGCATATTTGGCATCCTTGAACTGCATCTTCTGAGATGAAGTGGGAATTAGGAAGAAGCGGGTGAAACGTCATCCAGTTTCACCAAGAAGTTGTCGTGGTTTAACCCCAGCCAGCAACTAAGCACCACGCAGCCGCTCACTCACTTCCCGCCCCCACCCCACAGTGGGATGGGGGAGAAAATCGGAAAAAGAAGTAAAACTCGTGGGTTGAGATAAGAACGGTTCAACAGAACAGAAAAGAAGAAACTAATAATGATAATAACAACACTAATAAAATGAGAACAGTAATAATAAAAGGATTGGAATATACAAGTGATGCACAATGCAATTGCTCACCACCCGCCGACTGACACCCAGTTAGTCCCTGAGGGGTGACCCCCCCGCTCCCACTTCCCCCAGTTTATATACTAGACCTGACGTCACAGGGCATGGAATACCCTGTTGGCCACTTTGGGTCAGCTGTCCTGACTGTGTCCCCTCCAAACTTCTTGTGCTCCTCCAGCCTTCTTGCTGGCTGGGCATCAGAAGCTGAAAAAGCCTTGACTTTAGACTAAACATTACTTAGCAACAACTGAAAACATCAGTGTGTTATCAACATCCTTCTCATACCTAGCTCAAAACCGTAGCACTATACCAGCTACTAGGAAGACAATTAACTCTATCCCGGCTGAAACCAGGACAGAAGTCAAGCAGCACTTCTTCAAAAATAGTCTCGTATGCAGTGCTGCTCATGGGGGGAGGATGTGGGTGTGGGTGGGTGTCACTTGTGAAGCACCATGGTGAATGCCCCAGAGGCTTCCAGAGGAGCAGAATATAGCTGCTATCTTCCTCATTAGTGCTTAGCCAGGTGATGATCAATACAAGACAGTGAGCTTTTTTGCCGATACTAAACTGTCCTTTGAGCTCACTGATCGCTTACTGTTGTTTTTTTTAAGGTAAACATACAGATATAACACTGGTGAAAGGTGCCAGCTTGATAGAAAGTATGCACAGTAGGAGAGTTGCAAAAGAAGGGGCAGATCAATTTACTCCTTGTCCATCCAGCCCATGGCTGCCCTGCTCAGCGTGTCACTAGGGCATGGGGAGTTGGTAGCGTTCATAGCCCAGTCAGGCAGCAGAAAGACTGCATTTACTTATGTTATCTGCACGTGTATGTTGCTGCTAAATTCATCTTGCTTTTGACCGAGTTTCCCCCAGGTAATTGGCAATCTGGTGTGTTGTCAAAGATAGCAATGTCTCCAGCAATTTCTGTGAGCACAGATTCTTCATAGTCACATTAGCATAGCGTGAGGATCCTTAGTTTGTATTAAAAGGAAAAAAGAAAAAAACCCCACCGTATCTAATGCATTTTTTTATTTATTTAAACAGATAACTTGGACATCAGCACATTGCAGCAGAGCAGGAGATATGCAGCCTGCAGAGGTCCAACAGGAGTCTATAGTCAGTTATCTCCCACTCAGCCACATAGCTGCACAGATATATGACCTGTGGACTGGAATCAAATGGGGAGAGCAAGTTTACTTTGCCGAGCCAGACGCTCTGAAGGTATCTGTCTTGTATTGCACCTAATTAAGCTTGCACTTCTTCCTCTTAGGAAACTTCCCAAGGAGACAATATGATCTTAGAAGAGATGCGGAGGATGAAGACTGAGAGTCCATTATTGTAAGAATTATGGAAAAATAATATCCATTAGACTTGTGATCCAGTGCTCTAGACTCCAATTAAAATATATAATCCAGATCCATAAGGTTCTTCTAAGGCATTAGAGTATGCATCTAAAGCAAAAGAAGTATAAGAAATTTTTGGAGGAAAGGGAGGCAGAAGGAACTAAGCCACCCATGCGTTTTCCTTCTTGTATACGTATCTCCCCCGAGGTGTCAGAGGTGGCAGGTGTTAGTGAGTGTGTCTGACTGAAGTAGGTTCAGTAGTCCTTTATATCCTACATGTTTAGTGATGTTCTACATGTTAGTATTACAAGATGCAGACTGCGTCACCAAACCTTTTTATCACTGCTGCGGACCTTTTGCAATATTTTGAAATGATTTAGTGATTTTAACAGGGCAGCTTGATCAACACACTAAAAGAAGTGCAGCCAACATCTCACATGGGAGTTCCCCGAGTATGGGAGAAAATCATGGAGAAATTAAAGGATGCTTCTGCTCAGTCAGGATTTATGAAGAAGAAAATGCTGTCATGGGCTATGTCACTTAGCTTAGAGAGAAACCTAAACTGCTCAAGCAGGTATGTATTATAATGAGT
This sequence comes from Pandion haliaetus, assembly GCA_013401275.1. Lineage (NCBI taxonomy): Eukaryota > Metazoa > Chordata > Aves > Accipitriformes > Pandionidae > Pandion > Pandion haliaetus. Next base: position 13,704 of record VYZV01038945.1, on the reverse strand, counting down.
GAGATTTCTATCAACCCAGAAGTAGCTATCTGCTTTTAATAAACTGTGAAGCATCAGTGAGACTCTTAAGTGTAAATGGGTAAAATTTGGCCTGGCTACACAGCAAATACAATGCAAGAGGGAGGGTGTAGTTATCAATTACAGTTGGCTGACTGTTAAACACAGGTGACTGTTAAAAGTGTCCCTCCATCCTCCCTGAGAGCGTACTCCCACTAACACGTCCCCCAACTCTGTGTTTTCTGTTAATTGAAGAGGTTAGTTTTCAGTGGGGAGAGTTCCCTGATGCAGGGCACCATGTGACTGTACAAGTGCTGGCTACTGGTGTGAGGAAAGGGCATGAATTTGGAGGAGGTGTATGAGAGGGGGGAAGTTTTGGGGGACAGCCCAGGCAGACTGGCTTGTGACAGTTTGGAGTATGCACCATGTGAGTAAGAACATCTCATCTCCACAGAGAAACTCAGGGACACCCCCCACCAATTCTCTGAGCTCTAGGTACATTATCTCTGTTCTGAATAACATTGGTGTTTTCCTCCATAAGATTGCCTGGATAAAGAATGTGTTATAAATTCAATTATTAATTTAATTCACAATTCCTTCCTGTTCCAAAGTTCTTTAAAATGTGACACAATGAAGTGTGAAATTGCTTACAGAAAATGGTATTCCAAAAGTTTGTGCAATGATACTGCTTTGCTTGTCTGATCACTGAGCTTCTCAGATAGGTCCTGCAAATTTCAGATTTTAGTGATATAGGTCCTCAGAGACACATTTAACTGATAAAGAATCAGGAATGCAAGAGCTTTGTCTTATACAATGTGTTTTTATAGATTATGTATTTGCAGTATTTGGACATCTCAAGAGTTGGAGTTCACTAGCAATGAAAGACACTGAATAGCTGAAAAAGAACGTAACCTGTTCTTAGTGATGTAACTTCTGTCAACACCCAAAACCAAATGGCAAATGCACCTCTAAACAAAATTTGTGTCTGATTTTGTTTTGAAAATTACATAGGTTGCTCTGACTTACTGTCTCCTTCTCTTGTGTGTTTTGTACTCAGCAGTGATTTAAAGCAGTTCTGGACAAGGTTAGCAGACTACTTAGTGCTTGCAAAAATACGCAATGCACTGGGTTTTTCTTCCTGTCAGAAGCACTTTTCTGGTGCTGCTCCTCTTAATACAGAAACACTGTATTTCTTCTTGGGTCTGAACATCACCCTGTATGAGGCCTATGGGATGAGTGAGACCACAGGCCCACATTGCCTATCTGGGCCTTACATTTACAGGCAGCACAGGTAATTTTACTTCTCTTTTTCTCTTTTTTTTTTTCTATTTTTTTTTTAAATGTGGTATGTTTCATTATATTGGAGAAGAGTATTTACTAAGTTCAGTAAAGATCTTACCGCTTATTTTCTGTCAATGCATTGCCATCTCTTGTGACTTTGGGAGGCAAAGTAACTTCCAGGTCAGAAGCTGAACACTTTGCCTCCGTAGCATGCATGCCATGCCAAGAGCACTGAAAGTGATCTACAGCATTATATGCAGAACACAGTTACTAAATCTGATGCATATCCTAGCCCTGACCCAGGGTAGGATAACTTTCAAATGCAAGACCTCAAAAACAAAAGTGTTTTTATCCCTGAAGATACAGAGGGGGAAAAAAACCCCAGGAAGCGCAGGGCAAGATAGCTGAAAAGTACTTACTCTAACATACTGCCCTAGGGAATTAATATTCCATAGCTTTCAAATAGTTACAGCAGGGTGTTATTTACAGTCACTAATATTTTCATAGGTTCGGGGATTTGGCATGTTAGATGTCTTACCAGTGCTATGTTTAATATTTCTGTGCTCCTTGTGGTTTTTTTCTGCTCTTCTCTGATAGCTGTGGTAAGCCAGTACCTGGCTGCAGGGTAAAATTGGTGGATGAAGATACAGAAGGCAATGGAGAAATCTGTTTCTGGGGAAGGACTGTTTTCATGGGTTATTTAAATATGGAAGACAAAACAAAAGAAGCCTTTGATGAGGATGGGTGGCTGCATTCTGGAGATTTAGGAAAACTAGACAAGGATGGCTTTCTCTATGTCACTGGAAGAATTAAAGGTAATAAGCAAAATCTTGCTCCATGTTTATGGTAGCTGTTCAGCGCTGTTTGGTCGCATGTCAGATGTGGCCCAACTAATTAAGTGCCTTTCCTCTAATGCTAGCAGCATTGACCTAATAGGAAGGTAAAATAAACTTTTCTATGAGGAAACCACAGTGTGCCCTGTTCAGGAAAGTTTTCCCTCTAGTCTGTAATAGGTGCAGATGATTCAGTTCCTACAATGAAGCTTTTTATCTCCCAGACCTTTACTCAGTATTAATTACAATTAGTAATATAAAATAATAATGCAAGTTTCATGGGTCTTCTGTGATTCTAATGATCCATTAGGCTGTCCAGTCTCCCTTCGAATCTTGCTAAATTGTCTTAATTGCACATTAGAATACTTGGACAGTAACGAGAGACAACCCTTTGTTATACAGAAATTCTTGCTGTAGGTCAGACCTAGGTTCCTCTGACGCCTTAGGTGATGTATTTGCAGAGACTATTGTTGAAGCCTGAGAGCAGAAGGGAAAGTTAAAGCTAAAGCAATAAACCTAGGTATTATTACAGTACCTAGCTTGAAGTCTCACAGGGGTAAGACTGGTCACTTGCTTACTTGGAAGCTTTTTTTCACAGTTCATATTCAGAGAGTGGGATTGGTCACAGCTGAGATGTAACTGAAGAAGATTTTTAAAATTGAGTAACTGTCATCTTAGAATATATGACGAATCACCAGGGAGATAACATGGATGAATGAATTTGTCACAGGGTGACATAGTGTCCTGTTAGGAATCAGGAGTTAAACAGATGCTATTAATAATAGCCTGCACCAAATGCAGCTATCTTGATTTTAACTTGCTTTCTTGTCTGATTCATTTTCCTTTAGCAACTCCTGATCTCATTCCGTCATAACATTTGTGTTTCACTTACATTTTCCTTGATTGCTGAACTAATAATGATTGCTCTAAATTACGGAGTGGGTAGGCCGTCTGGGATAAAATAACTCTCTGCCCAGTTTCATTAAAATTTTAAATCCAAGTCCAAATAAGGTAAAAATCTACTAGAAGGTAGCAAAGAAGTTCTTCTTTCAGTGACTGAAACAGGACTTCTTCCTTTGGTTCTGTGGGTCTTTGGAGTTTTAGGACTCATTAGCTGCAAAGCAGAAAGATGTAGCTAGAGAAGTCCACACAGGGGCAGTATTTGTAGAGGTGTGGAAAAAGTTGTTACAATTATTACAGTTGTCTGGATCAACTGGGAAAAAGCTGACATCTCAGACAATGAAAAACTAAGAGATTGGTAGAGGATCTAAGACAAAGACAACACTAAGGCAAAAGGAGGGTGGAAGGAAAGGAAAAAATAGACCTAGACAAGTTTGGATACACGACTAACTGGTATATATCTGTGGTTTGACAGAAGTCCCTCATTCTATAAACACTACTTGTGCTTCCTCAAGTGTCTGAAGTGTGGTGACTAGGGAGAGAAATAACTTTTATAGTTATGAGATCAATGCCTGTTCCATACCAGAAGGTTGAGTATAGACTGGAAGTTATTTCTCATCATAGTTCTCATGGAGCAGTAGAGATGGTAGGGCCCAAACCTATGAATGCTGAAAGGGTGCTATATTACTGCATTCAGCTCTAGGGCCCCCAACATAAGAAGTGCATGGACCTGTTGGAGCGAGTCCAGAGGAGGGCCACAAAGATGGTCAGGGGGCTGGAGCACCTCTTCTATGAAGTCGGGCTGAGGGAGTTGGGGCTGTTCAGCCTGGAGAAGAGAAGGCTCCGGGGAGACCTTACAGCAGCCTTCCAGTACCTAAAGGGGGCCTACAAGAAAGCCGGAGAGGGACTTTTTTTACAAGGGCATGTAGCAATAGGACAAGGGGTAATGGCTTTGAACTGAAAGAGGGTAGACGTAGATCAGATGTGAGGAAGAAGTTCTTCGCTGTGAGGGTGGTGAGGCACTGGAGCGGGTTGCCCAGAGAGGTTGTGGCTGCCCCATCCCTGGCAGTGTTTGAGGCCAGGTTGGATGGGGCCTTGAGCAGCCTGGACTGGTGGAAGGTGTCCCTGCCCATGGCCGGGGGGTTGGAACTGGATGACCTTTAAAGGTCCCTTCCAACCCTTGATTGCATCTAAATTCTTTAAGTTTATTACTGACAGGGAATTGGGTACCAACCCGATCCTTAATACATACGATCAGCTACATCATTACACAAAGGACTGGTATACCATTTGTCTGCATAACTTCTTGAAGCATGTTCTGAAATGCTGCAAAGACTATTATTTGAGGAAAGTGAGAAGTCACTAGTGTAATGAAAGCAGAGAGTGGGAATTAGATAATACTGAAATTTGTAATAATTTCAATGAATATATGCATTATACTTCAGAACGAATGCATTCAAATAAAAATTCACATTCCTTTATCAATAGAATAAGGTATCACTACCATTGTTTACAGACCTTAAAAATACTAAGATTCCAGTCTGTCATTATATTCCCCTTATATCAAAAGTAGGGCAGGAATCACTACCTCCACTGCAAACTGCCTCTCGTGACTTCTCCCTCACACTCCTCTATCCCTTCTTTCCATGTTGCTTTTATGGAGCCTTCCTGCAGGAGTAACTTTTTTTTTGTCTAATCCCTCTTGGTGGCTTTAAGAATTAGTTTTAATCATGATGTTAACAACAAACTTGCTTTTTGGCAAGATAGCAACAGTAAAACAGCGAGTGAATCCTATGCTCATTTGGAAGACGTGATTGCTCACAGAAGAATTCCAGATTATGCAACAGGGCCTTGAGAACAAGTAACCTGTTACTGGATTACGTAAAAATTATCTGGAGCAACTATGTCATACTGATGGAGAACTGAGAACTTGAGCACATGTTTGAAAAATATTAGCATTTTTATTTTGAAGATAATTAATTAATAGGCTTTGTTCTCTTTGGAAAAAAAAATAATTGTATTGTTCATGTCAGGATAAGAAAAGTGGGTCAATCCAGACATTAACCTGATCTTCGGAATTTATTTGAATTCAACTAACAGCCTTTCTTTTTTGCCTAGATTTGATTATTACAGCTGGAGGTGAAAATGTGCCTCCAATTCCAATTGAAGATGCTGTTAAAAAAGAACTCCCAATTGTTAGTAATGCTATGGTGATTGGAGATAAAAAGAAGTTTTTGTCAATGTTGCTGACCCTTAAGGTAAACCAGTTTTACTGTTGATTTCAGTGAAACTACAAACCTGCACCTAACAAAAGACAAATTTTGAACTATTTGTAAAGACCCAAAATTAGACAGCATGACGTTAGTGGAAAAAAACCGTATAGCAACTACAGACCAAATCCCGACGTTCTAAACTTCTTACGGTTAGGGGATCTGCTAAACATCTACGTGTTTACTGCTATTTCTCCTATACATATAGTAAGACCTTTCTTTTTTTAATTTAAATGCAAATTTTTAATTAAGAAATGTTGAAAGAGTGAGGAGTCTCTGTCATGGAGCACAGTAATAGCTTTTATTCTTACAGAATAGCAAAGCCAACAAATGTTTCTGTCAGGGGCAAAACCAGTTTCTAACAGAAACTCTCCAACAGAAACACTTTCCAACAGAAACATTTCTTTACAATTTGTTCTTTTCATATAACACAATGTCGTGGTTTCGGTTTCAGCTCAGTTGGTAACAAAGCACCACAAAGCCTCTCACTCACCCCTCCCCCTGGCGGCACAGGGGAACAGGGGATGGGGTTTGGGTCAGCTCCCCACACCTTGTCTCTGCCGCTCCTTTCCTCAGGGGGAGGACTCCTCACTTGTCCCCTGCTCCACCGTGGGGTCCCTCCCACGGGAGACAGTCCTTCACCAACTTCTCCAACGCGGGTCCTTTCTGCGGGCTTCAGTTCTTCCCGAACTTCCCTGGCGCGGGTCCTTTCCGCGGGCTTCAGTTCTTCCCGAAATTCCCTGGCATGGGTCCTTTCCGCGGGCCGCTCTTCAATCACACACTGCTCCAGCACGGGCTTTCCCATGGAGTCACGGCCATCTTCAGGAGCCTCTGCTCCACCATG